>LBNU01032715.1:6593-40114 GCA_014162995.1 Artemisia annua
GTGGCTTTTTCCAATCCCATTTGTGCTTATCACCTTCGCTTTTCCACTTATTCATGGCTAGGTTGATTGGCAAAACTCCTAGGAAGTCGGTCATCTTTCTAAAAACTAGGGGATCTTCAAAGGGATCTAGTTCGGTGTCCCTAGCTAAAAGTTGTTCTACCGTTTGCGTTCGGTTTACAAATTCTTCTTCTAGGTAGAATGGGCGTTGGGGGTCCTATATGTTAGAATTTGATAATCATGACAATCATATTAGGCATGTAAAATCATATAATACATATTGCGGAAGCTAGGATCTACTATAACATATAAAAGTCAACTAAAGCATAAATAAGAACGTACCTCATGCAATACTTTATTCAAGGAATGAGATGAACCCTAGTTAGGGTTTATATTAGATCTTATGAATAACCCCTTACCGTTTTGTTATTCGATCTCTTGATAATAACTAAAGTAAGTTATTACCTCGTTCTTGTACACACAAATTAAACCGTATTAAGGTTTTGCAAGAAACTACACAAGTAATATTTTTGATTACAAAAATCATCCTACAAACCCTTTTGGGATTCGTATGAATGACCTAAGCCAAGAAAAGAGAGAAAGAATTTTAGGGATAATTGTGTGCACAAAAGCTATGTGAAAACAATGACCCTAGGTTTGTTTATATAGTGTTTAGGAAACTTGGTCACCAAGCAAAGATCCCTAACCTCCTTATGGAGGTGTTCTAGAACTTTCTTGGTTACCATAATGCTTAAACACATTCTTTCCTTATTTTCGTCTAACGGTCGTTAGTCATTTAACGGTAAACACTAACGTCCGTTAAGTACTCGTGTCTAATAATAAATATAAATATACATTTATTATTTTTCCTTAATACTCATTTGCAATGTGTGCAATCCCGAGGTCTCGCGTTCGATTCTAGACATTTACTCGTTAAATATTTAACTATAATTTAACATATATAACATAAGATTAAGTGTCTAGTTACAATTTAGTCCCTTGACTTCATAAATTTTTAAATTAGACCTCATTTTAGGTTTTCAGATTTTAGGGTCTTACACTATAACCACTTTTCCTAAGCCCAAAAAAGTCCCCAGTGCCCCTGCCACCCTCCGTAACAATATGTGCTAAGGTTAGTATAGTAGTTAACTGCTTAATTGCTAAATGATTTACAGTATTTCTACTATTATATAGTTATGTCTACTTCCCGCTATTCTACCCCCGTTTCATCTAGTTTACATCCGGAGAATGCTCTTTCCTCTATGAATGTAATAAATTATTCTCATAGACCTCTTTTCCCCGATTCTTTAGAAGACTCTAGGAATAATATAGTCACACCATCACCTTTAGGTTATACACCTTTTCTAGATAACCCACACTTAAAACACTCAAGAGATTTATATGCAAACACACCACCTATTCCTTCACCAACCCCTATACCTTTTCCCTCTGTTCTACCTTCACCAACATTTGACCCTCAAGGATACTTTGTTTTCGGAGGATCAATGTTACCTAGGAGTCCTACTTATCCTTTATCACACATACCTAGTAGTAGACCTAGTTTATTTAAGAAACCACCCTATACCTTAGTACCTCCCTATATACCCACAAATTTTCCTACCTCATCTTGGAAATTTGATGTTAGAGGAGATTCCCATAGGACACCCTTAGAACAACAGGAAGATAAGGTTGAGGATATCTTAAGTAGTTTAGATGAACTTACCATAGACCTTATAGAAAAGATAGAAGAAAATCATAGTAATAAACAAGTAGAAAACCAACCGGATTTTAGTGAATTTAGGGATAAGCTTAGGCAAACCAGCACTCAAATTTCTAAAATACAAAAGAAACAAATGAAACATAGCAATAAGATTGCCTTTGCTCACTTTAGAATTACTGCCATAGATAAGATAATTGACGATAATCAGGATTGTCGTCAGTTAGATATAGGAAGTCCTTCTGACTTTAACACTTAAAACCTAGAAAGGTTAGGAAGAAACTATAACTAGTATACCTTAGTTTCCCTATAAGTTTTAGGTTAGAATTTCACCTTAGGATATGTACTACAAATAATGGTACTAGTTAGGAGTAAAATATATAAGATAAGTTGTGATACTTCACCTTAGTATAAACCCCTAAGTGCTTTCGAGGATAGAAACCCTAATCCCGACCATCCCTCATTAGGATACTTTAGGAAACCCTGAACCTTAGAAAACATAGGAAACTTAACAAAGTAGGTACTTGTTATAATCTACTCGAGGTCTTAGTATTCCCTATAAGTAATACTACTAAAACTGTACTACTTACAATCCTTAGGAACTTAGGTAGTTCCGACACCTTAAGCTAAAACCCAACTCCATATAAGATAGAAGAATATTCCTTAGGAATATTGTTTTTTAACTTTAGGCATTATAAGGATAAACCTAGGATATTACATTTACGTAACTAGTAAGTGTTGATAAAGTAGGATCCGACAAACAAATCCACTCCCTACACCTACCTTTTCCCACTAAAACCCGACAATCAGCCTAAAACCCTTAAATCACTTCCTCTAATGATGAGAATCTTTATTCTACATCATAATGATCTGAATTCATTCTGAATTCAGTAAACTACCCTTCCTCCTTCTCTAATTCCCGACTTTCTAAAATCTCTTAGTTTCCCCTAGTTAGAGAATCTTCCCCTAACTATTCCTGTATGCAAGTATATGATAGTCATATGCAAGCATATTCCCATCCTTCCCTCTTTACTTCCTTAAGATTACTATGATTCCCGAAATAGTTTCCCCTCTTAGTAAAACCCGTATTATACTTTCTAGGATTTCCATACTCGAGGTTAGAAATAATTTTAGGATGCCACTACAAAAAGTAAGCTTAGGTATAGAATACTTTGAATCACTAAGATAGGCTAACTCTAAGGAAATCATAAAGGAAATAGAAAATAAGAAGAAAAAAAATTTTTGAGGTTAGAAACTGAACTAGGGAAAAATCTATATTGATAGCCAAGAAAGACATTGCTATAAGATAGGATTTAGCCTAAGATAAGAACTTTACTTAATATTGAGGACATTAGAATTAGACATAGATTTGATATAAGGAATCTTTTAGATGCGATTTAGAAAACTTTAAAATAACAAAGGATTAGATAGTAAACTACCGACTTAGAACCTTAAGCCATTAGCACCTAGTCTATGACGGGATAGGAATGCTAGTCAAATTCTCACCTTATAAGAATAAGTCTTTTTGAGGTCATAGTTTGCCTATACCTAGTCCCTTAAGTTACGTGTTAAGATTTCTCACATATTTTTGAGGATTTAGAAATTCCTAGGAATAATACACCATTAGGATAACCCGAACCTACTCTAAATTTTATAACCCAGACTTAGAATTCAAGGTTACTAGTTATAACTAGGAATAAGACATCCAAGGATTTTAGTCTACCTATGCTTAGTTTCTTAGGATTTGACGTTTCTTAGGTTACACATTAGGAATCTACATAGAGGATACCATGGATGTTACCCTAACCGGTTTCAAGTACCTAGGTATAGTGATACTTCTAGTAATAATGATACTTCTAGTAATAGACAACTTAGGTCAAAAGACTAAACCCAAAACCTTACCTAAGAATAATGATGATACTTCTAGTAAACCCCTAGAAAAGAAATCACCTAGCCCTTCTCCTATTATAGGATCTTCTTCACCAGTTAAGACCAATACATCACCCTTAGAACTTTAGGACTAGCTATGAAAACTAGAAGAACCTTAGGGGTAAAACAAACTTTGAAGGAATCCAGTAAATCTTATCCTTAGTAGAATACCAAACTTTCAAGTATTCTATACTCTTACTCTTCCGTTAAATCCTATTCTCCCGCTTCTCCTCATTCTCCATTTTATATTTCACTCTCCCGCCTTTTTCCCGCTCTCCTATTCAAATCTTATCCTTCTGCCTTCCTATTCTACCGTTTAATCCTATTCTCCCATGTATTCCTACTCTTCCACTCTTTCGTTATCTCCCACTCCTTCATACTTTCATATTTCATCCCTTGCCTTCCCTCCTTCCTCTTCACTTTTTCCTATAAAATCCATCCATCCACTTTCTCTCATCCTTTCGTTCCTCCGTCATTTTTCACTCTATTTTTCCCTACTTAATATTCTCTCCCTACCTCATCCTACAATATTCTACGAGTTAGAACTTGTATTTCTCGTCATGTCACAAGATTCTATTAGTTAGATCTTGTAAGAATATCTATGTCGAACATTAATCCTCATTATGTTCGACTATGATATTATACTATCTCGCCTAGCAAAAGTTGCAAGAATGAGATTGTTGACGTCCGCACTCTAGCCATAACATGGGTTGCTACCAGGTGACTAGTTGCTAAACAGGGAGACTGTAGAACTAGTCACCATGGCTAGAACTTGTCTCCATCATGACTAGAACTTGTCTCCACCATGGCTAGAACTTTTCTCCAAAATATTCCCATACCACATCTCCATAAGTGTGGTAAACTCTCTCCATTTTCCGCTAATACTACTTCAGGATGATTTATGATGACTATCCTATTAAAATGAACTAGGACGCTCTTTCATTTTAATGAGAAAGTTATAAATCAAACTGATCATAAATTTATAAGCTCTTGCTTACAAGAATTGGGACGCCTCTACTTGTGAGTAATAATATATAAATTAATGAATCTAAGTATCTGGCACATGTACAAACATTTCCTACTCCGTTTTTACAATTCCCTTCTTCTCTCTTATTACCTTTCTTTTCTCGAATCGTCAACTCGATCTTTCCCCTGCTCCTACATTAAATTAAATCTCGGGACGAGATTTCTTCTAAGGGGGTAAGACTATAACAACCCATAAAATATCACCACTATCATTCCCACTACAAACACCTATATTAGTTATTTCACAGGTAAATTTTTGCTCTTGATGTGCATTCACTACTTGCATGACTCTCTAGACCTGCTCACGTATCCACACAAGCCAAAGATCTCTACATTCACTCCCTGTAAGCTCCTGGTATGTCAAGAATAAGATTACAACAACACCACAATAAGTAATCTATCAATTTATCACACTAAACTCATCACAAAAGCCTAATAAACCCTGATAAGCCCAAATTAGGCCTATGTGTTTACAAAACCCTAATTGCTTATCTAAACTAGTTTGAAAGTGTTCAAGGCTTATGTATGAGTTACCTTAGCAAAAATAGGATATCTTAGCACCCTTAGACTCTAATACAACCCCCTTAGAACTTAGGTACAAGTCCCTTAGGCACAAAACCATAACTAGGTTATAACTTCATGGAAACTAGGTTAAACCTTCCCAAATCTCTACCATAAGCTACCACCACTTAGTATAAGCTTCATAGGACTTAATCCTAGCAACTAAACACTTATAGGACCCTAATCTAGGAACTAAACACTAAACTAGACTCTAATCTCTCACTAAGCAAAATTAGGTTTTAACTAAATATAACATAACCCTAACCTAAACTTAAACACCTCAAGCACCTCAACTAAGTATCCTAGCACCCTAGCACCTCTAAGCACCCTACCTAGTAGCTCTCAAGTTGCTTACAAGTAGGTGGATCACCTAATAGCTTGTACTAGTCACCACTAGCTGTGGTTAGTCATCTTTCCCCCCCCNCTTCCCTTTTCTTGGCCACCAAGGCTAATGAGCCTACAAGGGCTCGTACCCTTTCATTTCAATTCACACCATTTCACTCTTCTTTACCACACATACTCTGGTCCTAGCAGTAGTAGTAGAGCCTTTGTAATCTTAGAAGTCGAGTCCTAGAAGCCTTGAACCCTTGTCGAATAGTTTTTTCCCTAGAAAACCCTAAAACACTCGTTAAGCCCTTCTTGTCACGTAAGATTTTAATCTTGCTTCTAATAGTTTCATTACAGTACTACGATAGTTATAGGTTGCCTTAGATCATATTCGAACCCTTTCCTAAGCCTTGATCACTAGAACTAGCTCGTTTTCTTTTTAAAACCCTAATATGAGTCGAATTGCTATTTTTATGCCGTAATCCCTTTCCATAAGCTATAAGCTAGTTTAGGCAACTTAGATAAGCTAATATTAGTTAACCATAAGCTAGGAAACCTTTTTGTTTCATAAAAATATAGTTTGCATGGAATTATGACTAGTTTTGCAAAGTTTTCCATTCATAGGGGTATATATGGTAAATTTCTGAAAATATTAAGTCTAGCGACTATTTTTGACATTTATTAGAAGTTGTAAGTATAAGGACCCTTTTTGCAAAGTTATATGACCTTAGGATAAAAAGTAAAATAGTTATAAATTTTAAGGACTAGTTTTGAAAAAGTTATAAAGTTAAGGGTATAAATGGTTAATTTTGAAAACTTATAAGTCCAAGAGTCATTTCTGTCATTTTCCTAAACTATCTAAGTATAGGGACTAATTGTGTCAAGTCTAGATAGTTATAAGTTTAAATGATATAAATATTATAAGTTTAGGGTAGATTCTGTAAATATATAAACTATAAGGGTATAAAGTGAAAGTATTTTCATATAAATATAAAAAACCTATTTTAAGTTAGAAGCATAACACAATACTAGGGAGCTTGATGTGGATATTTCGTTTTGACGAGTTTGCTGAGTTTACGATTTAAAGTGCCCTAACTCCTCAAACGAGTATTGCATGACCTCTAAATTATGATGGACCGAACGGTGTTATGTTATAACTAAACTATAATAACAACATAACTCAATAGTAAGGAACTTCATGTGAGGAGTATTAACATCTGAATTATGATGTCCCAAACGGTATTATGTTAATAACATAATTCAATAGTAGGGAGCTTCATGTGAGGAGTCCTATACTTCTGAATTGTGATGGCCTTAACGGTGTTATGTTATATATAAAACACTAAAAACCCTAAGAATGATTCCTTAAGAAAATTGAACAAGATAACTAAAGCTTGACATACATCCACACCTACAATACCACCAGGATATGTATGTAAGGCAGTCTAGTTTCCGAGTCACTTTTACATCAATCAGATTTCCCTAAGCCTAGGTGAGTTTTCGTAGCCTCACATATTTTTAACTTTTCACTCTAAATGCTTTACAAACCCTGTGAGGGGGATACATGCTTACTACTCTCTTTAAAACTGAATACAAGTCTTTTTCTTTGGTTGTTGCACGAGTAAACTATCTGCAACCACTACATAACCAAATTCATGAATCTAATCACTTGCGAGTGAACGCTTATATAATTGATAGATCTATTGGAGTTTGACAACTCCCGTTGGTACTACCTCTCACTGGAGGGTATCAATAAGCATTATATTTGAACCTTCTGAAGGATTAACCTTGGCAAGTTATCCTTCTCGTCCCCTCAAGGTTTGGTCTGCAGACCCCATGACCCGGACTGTTAACATGGGGTTCATAAGCATAGTGCAATATACTCCACTCTCGATAATTGTATATGCATTGCAATTATCACAAACTACATTTTCCTTGAAGGGTGTATCAACTAAACCCTGTGGAACTTGTATTCACTATCACTTAAACCTATGACTCTCACTCAACACCTAGTGTTGACTTTTTAAGCATGTATCCTAGGTATATTACTACTACGGAGCTATGGCAGGAGGAGGCACTGACGGAGGACTTTCAAACCAGTTATCATTCAAACTCAACATCTCATATAGACTTTGGGACCTCAACATTAGTAAAAGTATACATTTTACTATAAAAACTCTGATATTTTAATGAATGATAAATCATTTTCTAAAAACGTCTCTTTTCGAGTCGTTTTCTATTATTGTAGCTGGGATTCCATTAAGTAATACCCCAACCCTGAATCCGCTGCAAACCCTGAAAATGGGGGTGTTACAGTATGGCTTGTATATATGCGATAGTATGCTTGGGCATAACGTTTGGGTATAAATACCCCTCACCTCATTCT
The DNA here is from genome assembly GCA_014162995.1 of Artemisia annua. Taxonomy (NCBI): domain Eukaryota; kingdom Viridiplantae; phylum Streptophyta; class Magnoliopsida; order Asterales; family Asteraceae; genus Artemisia; species Artemisia annua. Next base: position 14,537 of record LBNU01032715.1, read on the forward strand.
TGTGACGTGTGTGTTCTTCTAATAATAAAATGAAAGTTTCTCATGTTTCTCTCTCTTCTCTAAAGTGCTCACACCTACTTTATCTATCTTAGATTATATTAGTAGTCGTGATATAGTTAGGACAACAATTTCTCCTACAAAAATTGAATATGGAAACACTTTATAAGCCAACTGATAATCACATGCTATATAACACTTTAAACATAACACAAACCTACTAATCACATGTGATATTGCACTGTAAACAATATATAAATGTACGATCACATGTGATATTGCACTGTAAATGATATATGATTCTAACAATCACATGTGATATTGCACTATAAACCGTACATGATTCTAAAAATCACATATGATATTGCACTGTAATCAGTATATGATTCTAACAATCACATGTGATATTGCACTATAAACCGTACATGATTTAAAAATCACATGTGATATTTACATGATTCTTAAAATCACATGTGATATTGCACTGTAATCGGTATATGATTCTAACAATCACATGTGATATTGCACTATAAATCGTACATGATTCTAAAAATCACATGTGATATTACACTATAAACCGTACAAGATTCTAAAATCACATGTGATATTGCTCTATAAACCATACATGATTCTAAAAATCACATGTGATATTGCAATATAAACCGTACATGATTCTAAAAATCGCATGTGATATTCAATTGTATAACAATAGATTGATTTAAAAAACACTCGCCGCAATCCTGAAGTCATTGTTATACTTTGACTAGTACATTGTACTAAAATTAATGTTATCGATTATGAAGGAAGTCCCTTTCTCAAAATTAAAAACCAAGACGTGATACACAAGTCTTTTACAACTTTTTTCGACAAAACGACTAAACCCAAGAACATTTGAGCATTTGTATTACCTGAAGTTGGTGACTGAGTATAACACCTATAGACCCACATCAAGTATAACACCTGTAAAGAAAAGTGCAACCATTAGAAACTTTAGCTAGCTACACAAACTCAAGTAACAAAACAAAATGTCAACAAAAAGTCGCCTAGTTAGAGGTAGAAAAGAAAATGCTTCTTGCTATATATTTTTATCCGTCACTAGAAAAACTATGAGGCAAGAGTCAACATTGTAAGACAAATTTTGAATTGTTATGCATGTTCAATGAAATTATATACAAACTGTTCAAAGCTTCTTGAACAAAATAAACTTCTTCATCTACATTTACACATGTAGTTTAGTGTCAGGTCATTTGGAAAAACTGTACTAGTGCACATATACTTTTCAGAAATAACTACATTCAATTCACAAACAATCCTAAATTACAGCTATTGTAATACGCATGTGTTATACCATTTGAACAACCTACTCATCTCAATCACATTATCAAACTTTCACCAATCACACGAATCTTCATTAAAATTATCAATCACATTAACAACCTAATCACTAATCACACACTTTTTCAATAAAATCTTCAATCAACACTCGTTATTATCATTTAATTATAATCAATCTTTAATTAACACATAATAACACATCAATAAAAAATTAACAAGTTTATTTACAACAACTAAATAAACAAAAACATCATCAACAACACCAACAAATTTTTAAAGCTTCTTCCAATTTCTTTTGGATTCTCTCCAGGATCTACATTTTTACAAGCATATATTTCAATAATCATACATGATTTATGCTAGTATCTTCATTTGTACAAACAGATTAATATCATATGTTATATACACTATAAGTAGCCTAACTATTATAGTATGTCATATTCCAACTCTTTACCGTAGACTAAGCCTTCGGCTTCGCCAAAGGTTTAGCCGTACTCTTACACTATGATTCTATCACACAAAAGAACTTCTAATCACTCATTTCTAAAATCACAATAGCATCAACAAATCATTTCTAAACAATGAAAACCTAACTTCTAATCATACATTTCTTCATTAAAATAATAATAACATCAACATAATATATCTATAACTGAAAATCGTGCTTTTCATCACAATAACAATATAACATCATCAAAATATTTATAAACAGTGAAAAGGTAACTTCTAATCACACAGTTGTTCATTTAAAACACAATAACGTCAATAAAAACTCATTAAACATTGTAAATCTAACTATTAATCACAAATTTTTAGAATAAAATCACAATATTTTCAACATAAACTCGATAAACAGTACGGTTCATCATTTAAGCATAAATGACAGCAAAATAGGTAGATAACTTGTTTAATATACCTGAAACTACCGGACTTTTCACCTGTTTTTCAGTTGGAACTTCACCGGTAGGCTCCTTCGCAATGTATTGTTCTAACATAGCATCATCGATACATTTATCTTCCATTTTTGATGTGATTTTACGGTTATTGTAGATCTAGGCACGGCTTTTGGTAGTTTTTGATCGGTGTTTTGGTGTGTGTAATGTGTGTTTTTAGTGTGTGTTTGGTGATAGAAGATAATGAGAGAAATTAAGATGAATAAATCATTTTTGTTTGTGGTGTAATTTTACCAAACTGCCGCTCCGTGTTTTTTTAATTAGTAATTGTTTTAATCTCAGCCCTTCATCAAATATAAATGGATGGTAGGGTTGTGTCCCTTAGTATGTAAGCTTTGTTTGGTTTGTAAAATAACTCTCCTCTTAAATTACATGTTTAAACTTAACTATTAATCCATATAGTTAATTTGAACCATTTAAATAATAAACAACTATAAATACAGGCTAAACATGCATCTTTTCATAGATTGAACATAAACAATTATTATCACATAATAACATCCCAAGATACGCATATAATCCATGTCACATAACAATTATTCATGATTAAACCACATAAAAAAATTGCATGCAACCTAGGGTTTCTACAATTTTTATAAAACCATATTTTTTTTTCCGGATGAACAGTACCATGAACAGTAACATCGGATGAACACTGATCTTGGATGAACAGTACCATCGGATGAACAATGTTCTCAGATGAACAATACCGATGAATAGTACCAAAAAAATTTTAGGGTTTCAAAAATTAAATCCAAGAAACCTTAAAGCATGTAAAAATCAATTAACAATTCAATTTTTATGTGTTTCGGTAATTACTTACATATTATAACGGCTTGTGATGCCAATGTTGGAATTATATAACATGACAATCATTAAATATAAACACGTAACATCAAGTATACATGCAAAAGCGTATAGGATCATATAATATGTAAACTAATTAACCAAAACATAAAGTAAACATACCTTGATTATTCTAGCAAAAACAAGAATCAATTCCAAGCAATCACCTTATGAACCCTAATAAGGGTTTATGGGGATTATTGGAATTACCCCTTACCTTTTTGTAATTCAATCCAAGATACAATTAATAGTGTGATTGTATCACGTTCTTGTACACACGTACTAAAACAAGTTAAAGTAATGCAAGTTTTAGAACACAAAATTAAACCAAACACTTTTTGATTAATAAAAATCGATCAACCCTTGTAAGGGTGTTTGTTTGATCGACCAAGAGAAAAAGGAAGAGAGAAAACAAGATTAGGGTTTGTGTGTGTACACAAGAGATACAAACAATGAATCCGTAATCATGTTTATATACAGTAGTTTATTTGGAGCTCAAGTTGGATAAGGAATGGGTTTCCCCATCCCCCACCGATCGGTCATAAGCCTAAATAGGGCTTCCGGATCTTTCTTGACTTGCCATTAAATCATACACATTACTTTCCTTTTATTCGTCTAACGGTCGTTAGTCATTTAACTTAAATACTTAACAATTGTTATATATTTTATGTAATTAATAATTAATATAACATTTTATATTTAATTATTAAACTTTAACTTTCATACGTAAAGTGTGCAATCCCATGATCTCAAGTTCGATCTTAATACACGACTATTATTTTATATCCACAAACTAACAAAATATTCATATGAAAGACTCGGTCACCCCGAGTATGGTTTAGCATTAAGCAGCTCATAGTATTTATCTTATTAGTTTAGATATCATTTCACCATGGTGTCGGGTCAGGTCTTTACCCACTGTCAGTCCGAACCATAGCCTACTAGAGGCGTTGTATTTGAAAGTATAAATAGCCCTTCCCACACAAGGGAATGGTTGGACCTTTCCTTTTCACTAATCTAATACTTTCACTTTCTCTCTCTAAAGGTTCTATATTCTCCTATCTCTCTTTCTCTAGAATTGTACCATAACCACAAGAACAATTCATGCTTTGTTATTGAGAATCCTATAGATCATTTTCTTGTTCTCTTTTCTTTGTCTCGTTTGGCAGCCAAGGTATCACATTACCTCTTGTTTTCTTTTAATCCATGACATATACACTTGTATACAGATCTGAAACATCTAAAACAAATCAGTAACCTGTTTAGATACGCATACTAATCTGTTTGTTATAATGGATGTTTCGTTAATCTATAACCATTAATTTTACATGAAATCATAACTATAACATGCTAAAAACTTGTGTTCAACCTATCGTTTCTGATCTGATTCGACCGTTTAATATTCGACCCTAATCTGATCTTTAAACGTGTTTCTAAATCTGGAAAATTAAACCCTATAATAATTAATAGGGGGTGTACGCATTTAATAAGTAAAGATTAATGCTTGGTTTGTGTTATTCATGTGAACTATTGTGTCGTGAATTTGTGTGTCTGTGTGTGTTTGTGTGTATGATGTGTTTCGATCATGTAGGGTTGTTAAACGTTTGTATTATGGGCTAATTTAACCTATGAAACATGTGTTGCAATCTAATCTGTTGGCATAATTATTACGATATTTAATCTAAACATCCTCTTCATGTTTTGATGATGACAAAGATGTAAGTTACAACACATAACGTAAAGTGTTTAAGTTACTTGTGATCACAAATCATCTATGCATTCATACGTCAACGTCTCTGGACATCTCAACATCTCGAGTATGCTTCAACAATCACTTAAGGTATGTATAAACAAATGTCTAATACATTTTATAATCAAAGGGATTTTTATTTAGACATTACAAATTTTATAAAATGTTATAAATATTTTATATATTTTAGAAAAACACTTTTGGTAATTAAAGGGAAATGTTTTAATTAAAAGAAAATGTTATAAAATGTTACAAACATTTTATATATTTTTGAAAAACACTTTTGGTAATAAAAGAAAATGTTTAAATCATACTAAATATATGAATTCAAATTTTTAACAAAAATCGGTTAGTTTTTCACCAAATAAACTTTCCCCACTAAAAGACAGATTTTCTGGCCATTACAGCTGGGCGGCCCCCTTAATTTTAAGGGGGCCGGCCATGAATAAAGGGGGCTGGCCACGCTCCTCTGTCAGAAATTTTTTCCTATAAATACCACCTTAAACCTGGTATTTTTCTCACCTTTTACACGAAAATTTTCAGATCTAAATCTCTCTAAACATCTTCTAAAACCCTTTGATCATAAGATTATTAATCTTTTTTTCAAGTGATCCAATCCTCTACTATTCAAAGTGCAAGAGAAGAATACTTCTTATCATCAAGTCAAAGAAGTATTAGAGTCTAGTTAGTATTGATGTGAAGTTGTAGAAACAAGTTGTGTAAGTATATGTAATAAGTAGATCAATATGATCTTATTTAGTAGTGAGTCATGAAGTCATGAAGTTGTGAAGTTAATAAGTAGATCAATATGATCTTACTTAGTAGTGAGTCATGAAGTCATGAAGTTGTGAAGTAGTGAAGAAGTCATGAAGGTGTGAAGTAGTGAAGAAGTCATGAAGTTGTGAAGTAGTGAAGATGTTGTGAAGTTGTGAACTCGTGAAGAAGTCGTGAAGTCATGTAGAAGTCGTGTAGTGATCGAAGTCGTGTCGTGAGATTGGTTCTAGCTACTATTAGAACCCGACATTTAGCTTAGTGTCGTTAATTGGTGTAAGCAAAAGTTGTGTACGGTTTCCTCCGCCAAAAGGGAGCTTGTTGAGTAGTGAAGAAAACTCTCGAGTAGGTGACTCGGGGAGTGGAGTAGGGCAAGGAAGGTGACCTTGTAGCCAAACCACTATAAATCATCGTGTCCGGTTTGCATCTTCTTTCTCTTATCTCTTTACATTTATTCTTGCATTTATCGCTTTATATCTATGCTTGCATATATGTGTTGGTTGTTGCTTAAATTGTTTTGATGTTGAATGTGATAGATATAAGTTAATATTGCTATAGGATGAATAATTATATGATATGGTCTAATGGACTTAGATGCATTATTCACACTACTCATGTTGAGTTTAACTTAATCGATAATTTGATACAAAACATTTTAAGATTTTAAAAGGAAAACATATTCACATAAAGATCAACCAAAGCTCTATTCATAAAACTAAGTTTTGAAAACAAACTCAAAAGCACACACATATAATTGATCATATTGATTATATATTATTTTCATAATAAACTCTAATTGAAGGTTTTGAAACAAACATTTTATAAAACGAAAAAGAGGGAAAACTATTCAACCCCCCCTTCTAGTTTTTCACAATTGGTATCAAGAGCCACATCGCTCTAATTTTAAAAACAAATGGTTTTAAAAATTGAGTACGATCCATGTATCAAATTATCTATTAAGGAGGATTAAATATGAAAAGTGTTTTGTTGATTAACTTGTATTAGTTTTGATGTTATATACACTAATTATACTAGCTCGAAATAATATTATGCTTAAAATAAGTGTTATATGTTCGGTATCAAAAATCAGGAAGTTACACATCTTTCCGCAAAGTCAGAAAACAATTTTTTACAAAAAAAATAAAATTTTGGGTACCAGATGGGTGGCCCCCTTAATTCTTTGGGCGGCCCCCTTAAATACTGGGCGGCCCCCTTAATATTAAGGGGTCCGCCTGTCTGTTCGACAGTTTTTCAGAAACTTTATTAAATCATATAAAATTAACCGTAAGTCCGTAGAAGTCGTGCCACCCGGAGTTTTAAAGGTAATTGAGTCTACTTTCATTTAAAAATACTTAAAAATAATCATTTCAAAGTTAAATTTATCAGAAAGGCAAAATACTACACGGTGATCAAACATTTGTGTCTCGTTTTAACGTAAAACTTTTGGTTTACCTTTTCCTTCAAGTTGGGCATTCCTAGTTGACATACTTTTGAAAAATTAAGTATTTATGTTTTCAAAATATTGATCTTAATTAAATTATAGAATGGGGAGGAAACTATTTTATTTTCAAATAAAATCGAGCTAAGTAAACATTGGTGTATATAATACACAAAACGACGACAAGTGTTTTATGTGTTATGTGAAATTCTTTGTGATTTTATTTTCTTAATTGAATATATTAGATGATTGTTGCTATTTGAAGTTTAGCTAATTGTATATCTAAGCATATGTGCCCTGTTATTTTATAGCTAGCTTTCCAGTTTATACTTAACTAGATCTTATGCTAGATTTCTTGCGTTAGGATTGCTATATTATGCTTGCATTGCATATAGGTATAGATGGCTTAATCTTACTCAAACATCTTGTAAATGAGTTAAATCTAGTCACCTAAATATTTTCAACAAATTACCATGTTTTACCTTAGGTTGTTTAAATAAGAGAAATTGAATCATTTAAAAAAAACATTATTAGTTATATAAAAAGAAAAAGTATTTTCAAAATCTAAGTGTGTTCATTATACGCAACAATGAATAGCTTTTCAAATAAACAAAACATATAACAATCATGTAGTAATAAGTCAACTTTTAATCATTCACTAACCTCACTTAGAAATAATCTTAGGATTAATGGAACACACTACCAAAATATCTATTTATTTAAAATGAGTTTTCGTGAGGGTCAAGAAAGATCTTGATATTATATCAATACATTATTCAAATTATGGTTGATATATTTATCAAATCTAATTGATATGTTTTTAAGTGTGGACAAGAAATTGTATTGTTATTTGCTTAGTTTCAAGATTATATCAAATTACAACAAAGGATATAGTCTTGAATCTACATACTCAATCACACTCGATTGATATGAAAATAACAAAATCCTTTTCCAAGACGATAAGAATATGCATCGGATCATAACTCACACTTGTGAATATGATGTCATATTGAGTCTACTTGTTCAATAGTTGTGTTCCAAATATTTAGCAAACACATTCATAAAATATACATTGAAGTAGGATTGACAACTTGGATGTTTCATCCGAAATATTCAAGAAATTTACATTGTAGTACAATGGATAAATGTATCATCTCCGAAAAACCAAACATGAGCAAAATAACAACATATGTAAACTTTGCTCACACTACTTAAAATCATCACTCCAAACTAAAATACATATTTAAGAATAATACACACTATATATTCTATGTATTTCATTTTCCTTGTAGCATGAATGGTTGTGTTACAAGATAATGCTCTACACATTCCTTTTTGAAATAATATAAGTTATTAGAATTGAAAAATAACTTGTCAAAATGCATAAACAAGTAAAATTCATCTTTTTTCAAATACTAGTTAAATTATGATATATAACATTGGCAAAAATCATAGAAAATAATATTTGTTTAAGAATATATAAGTGTCTTGTTTTAATATCATTTGAAGATCACAAACTCATTTAAGATAAATAATCTTAATGAGATTCATTTCACAAGATAATGCTAAGGAGCATTCTTCAATCAAGCACATTTATTAAATCAAGTAATATGCCATTAAAACCAAACAACCGGTAAATCATAAACAAAAGATTAAAACATTTTGTTTACTCTTGTCTAAACATTCAACACGTCTCTATTAGGATCATGAGTAAAATATATCATCTAGATTTACCTTCATTAAAACATGATGATTGAGTCACTTAAGCCAAGTATTAGTGAACCAAGCAAACTTCATATTTGGTAACCTTCGTTAGGTAAATTTAGGAACTCAATTTCTTCTAAAAAGAGAATGACTACTGGAGAATCTATTGACTAGAAATTCAATTTAACCTAACGGTTGAATTGCTTCTATGTGAGAAGTTGGGTGTGTGTAACCCGTAAAAATGGTCGTGTTTAGCCTGAATTGAGCACCACTAGTAATAGTCTCATACTCATTCTCCAACTTTATTAAATGGTTCTTCATAAATATACCTAACGCTAGTTTACTTTTATGAACTTTGCCTCACATTAGAAATTTTCACTCCTAGATTTATGGCATCTCGCATATATGATATTTCTAGATGTTTATTTGCTCCTACGTGATTTGATTATATGCCTTCATAATTATTTGCTTAGTTATTGAATGCATGTTTATTATAATAGTTATTGTCTTTCTATAACTATTTTGACATGATATAGTTTTTTACTTATGATACATGTCTAAATGCATTTACTTGCTTGACTCTATATGTCTCATCCATCTAGGTATATATATTTCTTGCCTTTAGGTCTTACACCCTTATTTCATGAAAACCTTAGTGTCACAATCCGATAGGTCATTATAGTCTCAAAGGTGTCTTAAGTGTCCTAGAGCCTTCATGCATACTCACTTCCTCATTCATCATCTCATTCCCTTCCAAACAATCCACTTCTTTGTCAAGAGATGGTTAGATAGTAATCTAATACCTCTCTAAGTTAATGTGACAACTTCAATATTTCATCCGAAATGTTTAAGTATTTTTAATTAGCGAAATGCGAATTAAAATGTCAGTCATTGTTCATGTCTATTTCTTGAGTCATGACTCTATTATATAGATGTCAAACACCTTCTGTCCGCCCTTAGAAAAACCTCGTTGTATTCTATCCTTCATCCATCGTGTCATTGTCAAGATCATCATTTTCATGATGGTTTGTCTTTATTTGTGTCACACTCTATGTCCGGATGAGCACGAATTTAATAGGAAGGGAAAACACACCACTTACATAAATCCTTCTACCCTAAACCCACATCACACCACCAAACTCTCCAACATTCTTACTTCCAAGAATATACCTCCATTGACCCAACATATTTACCCTCAATCAATCTCTTCCTTGTCAAACTTTCCACCACCAATGTGAAATGAAAAATCGAGTCATCCACCATTTCCATGCCCTCAAAGAAACCAAAAATCAATATCATACCTCGTAAACAATAAACCTCAACCTCAACCTCAAAACTCCATCACCTCAACCTCTAATTTCATATCCTAATACACCTGATGTACCATCTAAAACATCCTCCACCACATCTTCATCCATCAATGGATATCCCAACTCACAAGTGTCACCACCACCAAAAGTTTCAACACCACCAAAAGTGTCACCACCATCTTCCTTGAACATCACTCTTTCGCTTCCACCTAGTCATCTCCACATGATCCTCATTTTCCATCTTAACCAATATATCCACCGAGTCATCTTCACGAGAAGATTCAACCATGTAACCATTCCCTAAATTTCACTAAGTGCGTCATCACCACCAAAACTTAAATCCCTGAAAGTCAAACCATCTCTCATGATACATAAACCCATGTTCATCCTTGTGTCGCTCTTTGAATCAAAGGGCAATCGTCATATCCATATTCTCATAAACATGCTTGTCCATGTAGTCAAAAGTCAAGTGAATTTCATTGCGAAATGCGTCTTTTCCACTTTCTAACAAGTGAAGAACACAAAGAAGATATCTAAGCATCAAGTGTTGTCAAGTCATCACCATCTCATCCAAGTGAATTTCATTATGAAATGCGTCTTACCACTATCTTACAAGTGAAGAACACAAAGAAGATATACAAGCTTCAAGTGTTGTCAAGTTATCACCACCTCATCCAAGTGAATTTCATTACGATATGCGTCTTCGGTCGTCACCTCATTTTACATATCCACCTTCGGTCGTCAACCAACAAAATACCTAAAAATCCCATGATTCCCAATCATTCACCTTTGTCAAACGATATATTAATCTAAACCATCATTGTCAACCCTTTGTCATCACCTTCCCTTTTCCATTCATGCTCATCCTTCCTCATTGATTCTACAAACGTATCATTCTCATCTTCATTTTGACATATTTCGCCAAATATGTAGGTCGAATCCGGTCCTAATCATTGTTACGTCTTAAGCATTGGTCATGTTATTTTAGGGGGATTTAGGTTGTTATTTAAAAAATAAATAAATAAATAAATAATAAAATAAAATAAAATAAAATAAAATTGCATGTGTCATACTCTTAGTCCATATACCTTAAGACATCCATATCTTGTTCCCCGATAAGTGTCATGCATATATCTTTCATCATCATTATGTATATGTGCATTCTTTTTCTACTAACTCTGTTTTGTAGGATTATTTTTTCGCTCAATTCTTTGGTAGCCAAAACTAGTTTTGAGCATACACCAAAGGGGAGCATACACCAAGGGGGAGTATACACCAAGGGGGAGCATTGTCGATAGTCAAGGCTTCACTCACGATGATGCAAGCTCGCCTTATACATTCTATCTCAAGGATTGAAGTGTAGTAGAAGTCTTGTCTAGGAGTCCACCTTTTTGCTTCGAGAAAAGGGGGAGAAGAAGTGTAAACAAGTAACTTATGCATTTCATTATGAGTTATAGTTTACATAGTTTGTCATCATCAAAAAGGGGGAGATTGTTGGCATAAATATTACGATATTTATATTACGATATTTAATCTAAACATCCTCTTCATGTTTTGATGATGACAAAGATGTAAGTTACAACACATAACGTAAAGTGTTTAAGTTACTTGTGATCACAAATCATCTATGCATTCATATGTCAGCGTCTCTCGACATCTCAACATCTCGAGTATGCTTCAACAATCACTTAAGGTATGTATAAACAAAGGTCTAATACATTTTATGATCAAAGGGATTTTTATTTAGACATTACAAATTTTATAAATGTTATAAACATTTTATATATTTTAGAAAAACACTTTTGGTAATTAAAGGGAAATGTTTTAATTAAAAGAAAATGTTATAAAATGTTACAAACATTTTATATATTTTTGAAAAACACTTTTGGTAATAAAAGAAAATGTTTAAAGCATACTAAATATATGAATTCAAATTTTTAACCAAAATCAGTTAGTTTTTCACCAAATAAACTTTCCCCACTAAAAGACAGATTTTCTGGCCGTTACAGCTGCGCGGCCCCCTTAATTTTAAGGGGGCCGGCCATGAATTAAGGGGGCCAGCCACGCTCCTCTGTCAGAAATTTTTTCCTATAAATATCACCTCAAACCTGGTATTTTTCTCACCTTTTGCACGAAAATTTTCAAATCTAAACATCTTCTAAAACCCTTTGATCATAAGATTATTAATCTTTGTTTCAAGTGATCCAATCCTCTACTATTCAAAGTGTAAGAGAAGAATACTTCTTATCATCAAGTCAAAGAAGTATTAGAGTCCAGTTAGTATTGATGTGAAGTTGTAGAAACAAGTTGTGTAAGTATATGTAAGGAAGGTGACCTTGTAGCCAAACCACTATAAATCATCGTGTCCGGTTTGCATCTTCTTTCTCTTATCTCTTTACATTTATTCTTGCATTTATCGCTTTATGTCTATGCTTGCATATATGTGTTGGTTGTTGCTTAGATTGTTTTGATGTTGAATGTGATAGATATAAGTTAATATTGCTATAGGATGAATAATTATATGATATGGTCTAATGGACTTAGATGCATTATTCACACTACTCATGTTGAGTTTAACTTAATCGATAATTTGATACAAAACGTTTTAAGATTTTAAAAGGAAAACATATTCACATAAAGATCAACCAAAGCTCTATTCATAAAACTAAGTTTTGAAAACAAACTCAAAAGCACACATATATAATTGATCATATTGATTATATATTGTTTTCATAATAAACTCTAATTGAAGGTTTTGAAACAAACATTTTATAAAACGAAAAAGAGGGAAAACTATTCAACCCCCCCCCCCTTCTAGTTTTCCACATAATCTAAAAGGATAGACCTAAGTGTTGTTTGTGATCTTTTTAAACCTATACTTGTCTTGTTAACATTGTTTTCACATGTGTGTTTGTGTGTGTTGTCATGAGTGACCGTATTATGCCCTTAAAAACACGTTATAATCTGAATTAAATTGTTAAGAAGTCATAGTGTTAGTTTGGTTAAACGTTTGGTTATTTTGGGAAGGGTTTGGTCTCGTTAAACATATAGTTGCATGCTGCCCAGATTTAAGTCAAATTGAACGGGGTCCAAATTAATGATACCAACATGCTTTTGCATAATTATTGAGTCTAAAACTAAGTTCATGAAGTGTACTTACTACATATCAAATTTCGTGGTCATTAGAGGTCGTGAAAAGTAGTCTTTTGATTTTTAGGAGATTAAGTGTCAAATCTGAGAAATCGAGTCTGAAAATCAGTTGGTGTTTTTGATTTCTAGTTTTCAAAACATAAGGTATTAAGAGCTCTCATTTTACAGGGGTGATATTTAAGTTATGTGTGACTCATAGAATTTTTGTGGATTTTTCAAAAGTGTCTAAATAGGTAAATTAAAGGCAAACTTTATGTATGTATCTGGAGTTAATTTTCTGGGTAGGTCTGGAAAGATGATTTTTGAGACAGTACTTGCACTTGGTAATAAATTTATAAAAATTTGTAAAATACTAAACTAATATTGGAATCACAGATAATTATTTCGGAAATTTTGGAGCTTATTAGCAGGCCTAATAAATCGTGAGAAACTGGTCTAGAATTACGACATAAACCCTAAGTGTGTTATAATTATAACCATAGGTATAAATCATTAAAAACCATTTGTAACGAACTTGTAAGTGATATATGTTTATATTGTTTTCTAAATTTGGCTAGACCCTAAGTATACATTAATTAATCCGAATAACGTGGGACCTAACCTTAATTCAGTAATTGTAAGCCCTAAAATGGTGTAATCGATAATTATAAGTATGAAACTAATAATGAACTTAACAAATAAGCTATTAAGTAATATATGAACGCTAATACGTGTAGATTCATTGAAAAAGACGTGACGATGTTTCTTTGTGTTCACTTTCTCGTTTGCTTTCGTTTCATTTGCTAAGGTACATATATTCCGTCCATTCTCAGTAAGGGTATTTCATGACTTGTTTCCTTGACTTTTGTTAGATTTGTTCGTTCTCTCTTGTGACTTCAAAATTCGTATTAGAAACCTTTGACAACTTGTAATCCATTTTATATTATGACTTCGTATGAAAACCTTCAAAAAAGTATAACCTTTGACATCTTGTAATCCATTTTATGTTATGACTTTGTATGAAAACCTTCTAAAAAGTATATCTTAATAATGTTTCGGGGAAATCTAGTATAAAATATTTCTCTGATATGATGTGATACTACTTTTATATAAATGTGGAATGACTTTTTGAAAACTGCTTTTGAAGGAATACTCTATGGAAACTGTTTTTAAAAGTATATTTTCATGAACACAATGTTTTAATGATTTTCATAACTACTTAATCCAGTTGTACTCTAAATTTCTTTAAAAATTGCTTATGAATTGTTTCCTAATTCTGGTTAATTGATATCATTGATACATATATGCTTTGATATTCATTTTATTATCCTTTTCAAGCTATATATTCATTTCATATAGCTGTTATCTTAGTCGGAAAATCATAAATTGTCCCGCATGCTTATTGTATACTTCGTTTGCTTATTTATGTTGCCCATATTTGTTTATTTGCTTAACTAGTCATGGGGGTTCCATGGTCATGCCATTGATGTACCAATGGTATTGATACTACCTGTGTAGATGTTACTTTGTCCACAGTGTTCCCATAATATCTATATAGCACCTTGGCCGCCACCATTATTTTGTATGTATGCTTAGTCTAGAACTAGTATATGTATATGTGTTTTGCAGGGAATGTATGGATGCATCCTAGGTACTTAGTTGTGTTTAGATTGGGTGAATGGACTTGTGTGTTCAATACACCCCATTTCATATTTGGTATATTAGGGGTGACGACTTCTATGTACACATTATTTTGACAGGGTATTATATATGATTGATTATCTGGTCTATTCATTGTAGCATCTTTAGACTTGGGCATATTTATCCTTTGATTTTTTCTTCTCATATTCATTTATTCCTTATTTCATTTATTTCTTATTCAGCAGGTTCTAATGGATTCGTTTCATTTATTCATTTTGTATTATTACTTTCGTTGTTATATCTATTCACTGAGCTTTTTAAGCTCAGCCGCATTTTTTTTCCTGCGACAGGTTTTTTAGAGGGAAGCTGGGATATGAGTGAAGAGTGCTTAGGAGCTCTTAGTGGACTACACTGTTGATAGCTTCTCATGTATTAGAGTTGTACTTAAGAGTTTTTCCTGTTAGACTTAGTTTGTATCTTAGGTTGGATGTTGTTATGTTCAGACTTAATATTTCATTATTTTCCTTAGAATACCTTTATAACCTTTGTAACCATTGTGTAATTTAAGTCTTCCGATTGCGTGTGTTTTGTTTAACACCATAAATGTGACATTTGACCCATTTTCGGATGGGGGTGTTATAGTGAACCTTCAGTGTACCTCTTATGCGGGGTACTGAAGAAATCACACAAACCCAAACTGCACAAATCCAAATTCACCCAAATTTTAATCTGCTGATGGCGACGTATATAGTCAGAGAAAGAGAGATATTAGGTCAGTGTGCTTTTTTAGAGAGAGAGAGAGAGAGGTGGGTGAGAATGAAACTGAAAAGAAAAGACACGTATTTCTTTCATAAGACACGTATATTGCCTACCAAAATGCTATCGTTTTGGAACTGCATTAAACGACGTTGTTTCTCATGATAAATGAAATATCCGATACACACTTACAAATAAGAAAATAAAATAAAAATAAAAGTGGTTCAAACCGCTGTTTAAAAGTGATAGTAAAAATAAAAAAAATAATAAAAAAATAAAAAAAAAAGTGATAGATGAGAGTGACGAATCAATTTTATGAGGAACCATTCATGATGTGAAGGTTATGCTTCGCCCGATAAAAACGAGCTTAAGAAAAGAAAATACCTTGAACGATGTGTGTTGGCGTATGTGTCCTCCGAACCATAGCCGAACGGAACAGACCTACGACTCGGATAAAACCGAGCCATATCCGGATGAAACGAGTCGAACCTAAACAAGGCAAATCAAATATCCGAAACTCCGGCAACCGAAGGCCATGATCTCTCCGGATAGCTCTATCATTCAAAGTATACGATAAGTACAGGGGTCAAAGTACAAACAAGTACACAAAGTACGTGATAATGGAACATCAAAGGGCGAACATTAAGGGATTAAGTACAAGCTAGGGCAAATGTCTCACATGGGCTGCCTATAAATAGTGAAGAAATTCTCTTACTAAGGTTAACCAATTCTGCTCTCTCTCTTACTTATTTATTATCATACTTTATCTCTCTAGAGCTCCATACTTACTCTCACGCCGGAGGTTGGTCCTGGGATACATTCCCAGGGCGAGTCTAACGGACGTTTTTGTCTTACAGGTAACCGAAAGGATAGAAGCATACGACGGAACACCTCGAATCCGAAGGATAGCATAGTCCGAAGGATTCATTTTGCTTGTTAGGGGTAGTCGCAAGATTTTACCTCAACAAATTGGCGCCATCCGTGGGACGCGTCATTCACTCTACCCTAACTGAGAGATGACAGATCCTACCCCCGTAACACCCGAAGGCAGTGGAAGAAACAATGACAATAACTCTCACAACAGCATAGAACAAATACAAAACCAGATAACCGCCCTCAAGGCACTGATCAAAGAATATAATGCTGGAGGAGGAACATCGATCAAACCCATCCAACTTGACTTCGATGATGGTGAGTCCCAAGATGACGGAGCTAAACAACCCGAAGAAGATCCGATAGACGATTTATCTAAACCTTTCAAAGCTGCGTCAAAAAGCCCCTTCACTCGAAGGATCCTTGAATTCTCCAGCCCTAAAAATGCTCGGTATGTAATGCCAGCACATCTAAAGATATACGATGGGTCCACAGATCCGGATGATCACATCACAAGGTTCGAGGGAGCCGCACAGTCGGGCTCATGGCCTATGCTGATATGGTGCATGATGTTCCAGCAGACCTTGGACGATGCAGCGAGAGATGGTTCGATTGCTTACCAAGAGGCAGCATTGACGGTTGGGACTCACTATGTGAGCAATTCGTACAAAGATTTGCCCTCCGCCGAAAATGCATCAGAGACCCCTTGGAAATCACAAAAATCACAAGGCAAGCCAATGAAACTTTACCTGAATTCAAAGAACGGTGGACCGATGAAGCAAGTCGCATCTCCAGTGTCCCGGAAATCATGCAAATATCCTCTTTCGTAGATGGATGCAAATGTCCCGAATTGGCCAAAAGATTCTCTGAAAAAGTTCCTCGGACTATCACGGAGATGATGATCAGGGTTGATGACTTCGTGCGCTCTGAAAAGGCCTTCCGAATAGCCGAAGTACCCCGGGGAGAAAGAACAGAAAGTTACAAAAAGGAACAACAAAACCCTTACCACAAGAATGACCGCAGCTACCAACGGCCCCCATTCCGAGGGGATCGACGACACAGCAATTACCGTGAGGAATACAAACCACGCCGAAATGATCATTATGCACCCTATGTTCCTGTCCGAAATGATAACGCCAATCGAGCTGACCATCGGAATGACTACCGACATAATAATGCCATACGAAAGGATACCCGACTGATAGATCTGAACGTCCTCACTAAGGCTCCTAAGGAAATCCTGGCAACTGAACATCAACTCAGACTCCCGGCACCCCCACCGCTTAGGGGAAGGCCTTCAAGAGAAAACATGGATAAGTACTGTGACTACCATGGAGAAAAGGGGCACTTGACGAATGACTGTCACAACCTGAAAGAGCAATTGAAGAAAGCAATGGAGACAGGTAAGCTGGATCACCTGATCAGAGACGTCAGACAAAGAGACAGAGCTCCACCAAGAGGCAACAACCAGACTAACCAGGGACGCATCATTAACANGGAGAAAAGGGGCACTTGACGAATGACTGTCACAACCTGAAAGAGCAATTGAAGAAAGCAATGGAGACAGGTAAGCTGGATCACCTGATCAGAGACGTCAGACAAAGAGACAGAGCTCCACCAAGAGGCAACAACCAGACTAACCAGGGACGCATCATTAACATGGTCCGATACAGAGATAACGAGCGGAAACGAAAGGCTACCGAAAGGGAAGAAAATTGGATGAATGCTCTGATCAGTTTTCCCCCGATATTGCCCGGAGACGTTTCCGAGGAACCTTTAATAATCGAAGCAGAAATAGAAGGATATACTGTCCGAAGGGTTTACGTAGATCAAGGCGCCTCAGTCGAAGTAATGTACGAACACTGTTTCCTCAACCTTGACCCTTCCATCCGTGCTCGATTGACAAAAACAAATACACAATTGGTCGGATTCGCCGGAGAGGCCATCAAACCTTTGGGAAAGATCTAGCTAGAGGTCCGTTTTAGGAGCGAAGGGCTATATCGCCGAACAACGATGAAATTCGCAGTAGTCTGATCCCCTTCTCCTTATAACATCATCCTGGGGCGATCAGGCATCAAGGAGCTAAGGGCCATACCTTCGACAATACATGCCATGATGAAATTCCCAACACCCCGAGGAGTAGCGACGCTAGTCACCCGATCGGTCATCATCTTGGAATGCAGAAGGTTAGAAGAAAATTTTTTGTTGGATAAGGAAGCGGAGATTGAAACCCCTCCCGTCACTGCCGTGATAAATGAGAACGAAAAGACAGAGGAAATTATGGTGCATCCGGCTTACCCTGACCAGTTAGTGACTATTGGGAAAAATTTCTCTCCGGAAGGGCGAAAACGACTGATCGATTTACTTAAGAGTAACAAAGATGTATTCGCATAGGAGCCGTCAGATATGACAGGCGTGCCCCGATGGATCGCAGAACATAAGCTCAACGTAAACATCCATGACAAACCCGTGGCACAGAAGAAAAGGTTCTTCTCGGAGGAAAAAAATCAAGCAATAAACAAAGATGTGGAAGAATGGTTAAAAGCTGGAATTATCAGACCCGTTCAGTACCCGTCATGGATCTCAAACCAGGTATTAGTAAAGAAACCGGATGATAGTTGGAGGATGTGCGTCGATTTCAAAAATCTCAATTCATCCTGCCAAAAGGACTACTACCCCCTACCCGAGATCGACTGGAAGATAGAGTCCGTGATGGGGTTCAAATACAAATGCTTCCTGGATGCATACAAAGGCTATCATCAGGTCCAAATGGCCAGGGAAGACGAAGAAAAAACGGCCTTCTACACGGACCACGGAACTTACTGCTACGTCAAGATGCCGTTCGGATTAAAAAATGCTGGAGCCACATATCAAAAATTGGTAGACACTGCCTTTCGGTCGCAGATAGGCCGAAACCTGGAAGCATACGTAGACGACATGGTCATTAAAAGCCGAACGGAGAAAGAGCTACTGGCTGACATTGCAGAAACATTCGATAACCTCCGAGATATCAACATGAAGTTGAACCCCTAAAAAATGTTCATTCGGAGTGGAAGAAGGAAAATTTCTAGGATATATGGTGACTTCGGAAGGAATCAAAGCAAACCCCAAGAAAACCAGGGAAATAGCTGACATGCAATCACCAAAGTCTCTCAAAGAAATGCAAAGTTTAAGTGGCAAACTGGCCGCCCTAAACCGCTTTTTATCCAAATCAGCCGAAAGATCTTTACCTTTCTTCGAAACACTCAAGAATATCACCAAGGAAAACCGGGACAAATACCTATGGACAGAAGAAGCCGAAAGGGCCTTTCAAGAGATGAAGAAAATAATTCTAGAACTCCCTTGCCTAACGACACCAAAGCGAAAGGAAGACCTGTACTTATACCTAGCGGCAACCAAAGAATCAATAAGTGGAGTAATAATGGTAGAAAGGGACGGACGGTAGAAACCAGTGCATTACGTGAGTCGGACGCTGCATGAAGCCGAAAAAAGATATATTCCGGTAGAGAAGTTGGCTTTAGCACTCTTACACCTGTCTAGAAGGCTACGAAGGTACTTCGAAGCCCATCCCATCAAAGTTATAACGGACCAACCCGTCAAGCAAATACTTAACAGAGCAGAAGCCTCCGGGCGATTGGCCAAATACACCGTAGAACTCGGCGCGTACAACATCACTTACCTCCCTCGGAATGCAATCAAGGGACAGGTATTAGCTGATTTCATCAACGAAATACCCATTGGACCATCCGATCGAGGTTCAAAAGGAAGAGGCTTGGAGATATGCGATATCTCTCAAACTGAAGAGTGGATGCTGTATACTGACGGAGCATCTAGCAAAAAGGGTTCCGGAGCAGGTTTAGTACTGATCAGCCCAAACAAGGAAGAATACACTTACGCCCTCCGGATGAACTTTGACATTACCAATAATGGATCAGAGTATGAAGCATTATTAGCAGGGCTAAGAATTGCGAAGGACATGCACATAAAGGCATTGGATGTACGGGTAGACTCGAACCTAGTGGCAAGTCAGATCAACGGAGATATCACGGCCTACACAGAAAGTATGACTAAATACCTCGCTAAGGCAAAAGAATACATTACCTGTTTTGAACGGTTCAAGATCAAAAATATTCCGAGAGCCCAAAACCAAAAAGCCGACATACTAAGCAAGCTAGCATCCGTAGCATTTGATCATCTAACGAAGGAAATTCTGGTAGAGGTATTAGAAAAATCATCTACTGAGGAAGAGGCGATAAACGCAATAGTAGAGGAAGAGGAGGAAAACTGGATGTCACCTATCATCCGTTGCTTGGAAGAAGGAATCTGGCCGGAAGATCAAAACGAAGCCCGCGCCCTTCGAATGAAAATAAGCCATTATACAACTATCGACGGAGTGTTGTTTAAAAAATCATACTTGGGTCCGATGCTAAGGTGCGTCGGACCACTCCAAGCTAACTATGTCATCCGAGAGGTGCACGAAGGAGCCTGTGGAATGCACTCCGGACCACGATCCGTGGTGGCTAAACTCATGAGGCAGGGATACTATTGGCCAACTATGCACCGAGACACCAGAGAAGTCATTCAGAAATGTGATTCATGCCAAATACATGCTCCGGTCCCCAAGTTACCTAAAACAGTGTTAACCTCCATCATGGCACCATGGCCTTTTTACCAATGGGCGATGGACGTGTTGGGACCTCTACCCGAAGCCCCAGTAAAGGTCAAATACGTCATCGTTGCAATAGATTATTTTACAAAATGGATGGAAGCAAAGCCGCTGGCCAAGACCACCGGAAAAGAAGTAAAGAAGTTTGTATGGGACAACATTGTTTGCAGGTTCGGATTACCAAAGATTATCGTCACGGATAATGGAAGAAATTTCATTGGTGACCCGTTCAAAAGTTGGTGTGAAAGATTGAACATCACCTAAATCAACACGGCCGTGGCACATCCGCAGGCCAATGGGCTAGTAGAAAGGGCCAACAAAAGTTTGATGAAAGGATTCAAGTCACGACTGGGACGAGAAAGATCCGGATGGGTTGACGAACTACCAAATGTACTTTCGGCATTCCGGACTTCGCTGAAAACTAGCAACGGAGAAACACCCTTCAGCTTGACATATGGAAGTGAAGCAGTCATTCCCGCCGAAATAGGTATGCCCACCTTCCGGACTATGATGACTAACACAAGAGACAACGACGATGAACTCAACTTAAACCTAAACTTGCTAGAAGAACGAAGGGAAATGGCAGCAATAAGGGAAGCCAAGTACAAAAAGAAGGTGGAACAGTACTATAACCGGAGGGTTCGTCCGGAAACATTCAAGGTAGGAGATTTCGTATACCGGAAGAATGAAGCTAGCCGAGTAGAAGACTTGGGAAAATTAGGCCATAACTGGGAAGGTCCCTATCGTATCATTGAAGCTTACCAACATGGCACCTACAAGCTCCAGACTATGGACGATGTTGAAGTGCCTCGCACCTGGTATGCTATCAACCTGAAGAAATGTTTTATGTAAAACTGCTGTAAGGCCAAGGGCCATCGTTTAATAAAATCGTTTTCCTACTTGAATCGTGTTATAAAATTACATGTCCGAACATTAGGGCCAAGTGCCCAACGATAATTTATCCGAACGATTACCCCACGAGGGTTCTAAACAAATACCTCAGGAAGGTTTCAAATAAAAACCCCAAGCGGGTTCCGAACGTTAACCCCACGCGGGTCCCGAACGATTACCCCACAAGGGTTCTGAACAAATACCTCAAGTAGGTTTCAAATAAAAACCCCAAGTGGGTTCCGAACGTTAACCCCACGCAGGTCCCGAACGATTACCCCCACGAGGGTTCTAAACAAATACCTCAAGTAGGATTCAAATAAAAACCCCAAGTGGGTTCCGAACGTTAACCCCACGCGGGTCCCGAACGATTACCCCACGAGGGTTCTGAACAAGTACCTCAGGTAGGTTTCAAATAAAAACCCCAAGCGGGTTCCGAACGTTAACCTCATAAGGGTTCCGAACGATTATCTCAAGTAGGTCTCAAATAAATACCCTAAGCAGATTCCGAAAGATTAAATTGCCTAAAAATAAGCTAAGTAACATTCAAGTCATTTCCCGTCTAACGGGCCAACATCGAAGAAAATAGAAAGGCATAAATGTGCGAATATATAATATAAGCAACGGAAGTAATATCGTTTATATATTCATTCAGAAAAAGTGATTACATTACATGGCGGCCAAATAGCCCCGGAAATAAAGAAACCACAAGATAGTTCCGCAAAAATAGGGATACATCCCGAAACATATAAAAGACCGAGGCACTACTACCCCTCCGGTCATACTAAATAAAGAGAGTTAACAATAGCTTCAAATGGAAACCTGGTATGCCGAAACCCATAGTTGAAATAGAGGCATCCAGTTTCCGGTGTTGCAAAACCCACGAACTTCTCATAGCAAGGATGAACTAAAAAGCTTCACATAAAGCCGGCAATACCTTTACCCATAGTCTAAATGGAGGTATACCTACTCTATCAACATCGGAACAATCACTCGGCAGTGGCGGCGGTGTCTGGAGCTGCGGAGGATGGATTCCCTTGGTCAACTAACCCGCCAGAACCAGATGCTTCGGCGTTCGGCCCCGAACGGGGGTCCAAACAGGAAGCGTCAGGACCTGACGCTTCGGAGGCCGGCTCCTGCGTGGGAGGAATCGTGGTTGACTGGGAAGGAGCAGGATCAGGGAACATTTGTGCAAGCTCCGCAAAGGATCGGTAGCAGGTCTTACGGATCCTCTGGATGAATGGATACTCCTGTGTAAGAGCTTGATCATACAAAGCTTGGTATTTTTTATCTGCTTCCATGTCTAGATTCTTTACATCCTCCAAAGCTTTGACTGCATCCTCCGGCTCGAGCCACAAATGAGCCCCATCTATCAACCCAGATTGGTAGTATAAATTGAAAGGTACGGCCAAGGCAACTTTGAACTCATGGCTACTCATAAGGCGACGAACAGCCTCGGGGATGAACTCGTTAACTATGCGGTTACGATCAATCTCAACATTCCCCGACGAAACGGCCAAGTCTTGCTTCTCCTTCAGAAGCTCTTGGTAGGCCAGTTCCTACGCCTTTAGATCCGACTGGGCCTTGGCGAGATCCGCCTCTAAAGCACTAATCCTCTCGGCTTGACCTTTCGAAACTCCTCTCCAATCCTCCTTCTCCTTCTCCAAATCCGACACCCTACCACTCAAACCCTCATTCTCTGCCCTCAACCTCCTCAACTCCTCCGAATCATCCGAAGAACATCCGGCGTGCACAACCTTCAAATCTTCCAGCTCTTTATGTACTCCCTGAAGCTTTTTAAGATCTTCATCCGCCCTACGGGCGCAGCCCTTATGAATGGCGAATAGCTTGGAATGATGCTCCTTCATACTTTCAAACCGGAAGAGAACGTCGGCTAGGGCGGCAGAGGTCTTTCCCAAAAACAACCAAGAACGGTTGATAGCTTTGTTGTCATCATGAGCATACAGAAATCTCTCTTCGCTGGGGGTAGCCAGATGGACCATCATATCCCTGCAAATATTGGCGTTATTCATCCTATCCCCTCTCTTCACCGACCACTCGGGGACAAAGGCTTCATCGGAAGAGTCAACCTCAATATCAACTGTAACACCCCCAACTCAAATACGGCAGCTATCATGCTGGGGGTATTACGCAAATAGAAACCAGGCACATTTATAGCTAACGACCACAACACGGGACGTTTATAAATGTTGCAAAACAAATCATTCGAATTACAAACCATTTAGAGTACAAGGACTCTTAAGTCAAAGTAGCAGCGGAAAAGGTAAATAGAGTTTGCAGCGGAAAATAAACAAAGTTTAGCAGCGGAAGTAACAAAAGACACAAAAGGTTTTACGAATGACATGCAAATAAAGATAGAAAGATAGTAAAGCTGCCTTGACAGAAATGCCTCTTCAGCCTTAGCCACTCCACCATGCCCCAAGTATCAAGCTTCAAAGCTAATTATTAATATCATTAGTACCTGAAACACATGCTTAAAAAGTCAACACAAAGGTTGAGTGTAATCCATAGGTTTAAATAATAAGGTTGAGCACAAGGTTTTAATCATAAGATATGAGCAACAAATGCAAATATCGGGTAATCAAGGTAACAACCAATGTATAGAGGCATCCCTGTGCATATAACATTGTTGATGATGCTAAGCTCATGACACGCAAAACGTTAACCAACAATCATAGTATCAATATAACCGCGGAATTTCATAATATAATAGTGCCCCCAAGGCCGAGTACTTGCCAATTACCCGGCAAAATCGAATATAGTACACCACAATTTGCCTATCCAGCAAAAGGAGTGGGAGGGTCAATTCCTATAGGCCTATATCCCTATATTCGCGCTTACTCGCAAGTGATTAATGGTTCATGATCTGAGGGTCTTGCAATGGCAAGGTAAAGCTACTTAGCACATCGTCAGGAAAGCATACCAATCAGGAAAACCATACCAAAAATACTTGTGCTCAAAAAACATTTAAAGCATGTATCTCACCCCATGGGTTTATAAACATTTAAAAGATAAAAAGCGGGGCTATGAATCACACCTTAACAATAGCAGGAAACGAGATATATCAGCCAAGTCAAATAATGCGTCACAGCAGATAATCCTCAGCACAACCTAATCAATATCAATATCATAACTCAGCAATGGTACTCGAATATTTCAATAAACAATGCTTGAATAAAGTTTTATAAAAGACAATGGCATTTGAAAGAGAATAGTCTTTAAAAGTCTCGTGTGGAATAAAGATAGAAAAGAATAAGTCGGCGAAAAGACAAAATACGCAAGGAAGACGAATGAACACTCGAAGAAAGTCGTCGAAAAGAAATGGAAAGAAGAAGAAATGAGAATAAAGACACACTTTAATAAATAACAAATCGCTAATAACAAGTCTCGGTTTTACCCGTTTTCCCAAGATAACGTTGAAATAAAAAGGGTTTTGAAATAAATAATAGTTGGTAAAATAGTTTGAAGATTATAAAGAATTTTACAAAATTTCGGCATGA
>LBNU01032715.1:40240-66295 GCA_014162995.1 Artemisia annua
TAATATAATACATAATACATCACATAATAGATGGAAGTAATAGATAATAAATAATAATATAATAATAATAATAATAGCGTAATAAAAGGTAATAATATAATAATAATAATAATAATAATAATAATTGAATAATAATATATAATAATAATATATAAAATAATAACTAATAAAATAAGTAATAATAATAATAATAATATAATTAATAAGAATAATAACTAAAGTATAATAGGATAATAATAATAAATAAGTAATTATGCCGCGAACTAGTAACGAAATCCCGAAAATAATTCCCGACAAACAGAACAAAACTACTCTAAAAAGTCAAACCCAGTCATTAATGAAACATAATCGAAACTAAACCAAAACCACAACCGACCCTAACACTACTGCGCTCAACCAATATACCAAAGCCGATATTCCCTAACCTTTCGGCCAAAAACAAAACGCAACCAAATCTAAATAATTTCAACACTACCTAATTTAAATCCAAATACCAAAACAATAACAACAATAATATACAATCACCACCCACCACCACCCGTGGCTCGGTGGTGGTGGTTCTCGGCTGCCGAGCACCCAACATACCAAACGGACCCTCGAAATTCAATCCAAACACAAAAATATATACTCCTTCGTCACCAACATCAAACAACAACAAGAAAATCAAAACCCTCACCGAGTCAATCGAGTTGACTCGGTGAGTCAAACTGAGTCGCGGCCAAACGGGTCAAGAAAAAGATCCACACAAGTTTTATCATTAAAACATTTAATAAAAACATTTTTATAAAAGATTTTTAATAAATAAATCCGGATTGAATAGAAATAAAATTTAGGGTTTCAAAAATAATGAAAAATAAAGATAAAGGAGGCGCGTGGGGTGGCTATACCGTCGGTAGGAAAGTGGTGGAGGCGTGTGGTGGTCGCGGTGGTGGTTTATGACGGCGGGGGTGGCGCGTGAGGTGGCGTACGAGGGTGTTTGGGGTACAGGGTTTGTACGGGTGTGACGGGGATGTCCCGATCTATAGATTGGTATAGGTGGTGTAAAAGGTGGTGGTCGGAAAATATTCCGGTGGCCGGAATTTTTGGGCGTTCGGTGGAGGTGTGGGTCGCCGGCGAAAGAGAGAAAAAGGGAGAAGAGAGAGAAAATTATGAGTGTGTGTGTGTGTGTGTTTATTATGAGTGAAAATGAAATAATTAATAATAAATAGGTATTTATATGTAAATAAGTATATGGTAGGTTAGTTATTAATAGAAGTGTAGGGTAGATTTTGTAAAGAAACTCAAGGGGCCAACTTTGCCAACGTATTAAACTTCTCACGAAAACGCTTCGGGGCTCAAACGACATAGCAAATGGACTCGAAAAATTACGAAACTTGCGCCATTGTTCACGAAATAATTTTTCCAATAAAATCAAGCATAAACTTCAGAGTTTTTCTCAAACTCAAAATAAATCAAATAATTTGGCAAATGCAATACAATTCGAGTTTTTCTAGGTTGTGCTGAGTCAATCAAGGAATAAATTCTCGTTTCCAATATATCTCACGCTTCTCAAGCCCAATTTAACATGCATTAAAAATTTAAAAGTATCTCAGGTACGAAAATAGAAGTTTGGCTAGAAATAGGTTTTAGGAAAAGTATCAGGTGTTACATCAACATTCTCCTCCTCAGCCACCTGCTTGCCTCTACCGGATGACCCCGCTTGAGAACCGTCTGAAAAACCGAAAAAAGCATACAAGGATTAATAAAACAATAATAAAACAACAACTAAGATAGGGTTCCGAAACGTACCAACGCCAGCGTTTCCGGAAGACAACCCAATAGCCAGAAACGAACGGATATGATCGGGATTGGCGACCTCCGTCGAATCTAGGTCGACCACCTCAACGTCCTCCTCCGTTCGGCTCTTCTTCCCCAAACGGGAAGAGACATTGCTCCCCGGTCTCTTACTCCCCGCCTGAGAAACTCCAACTGGACCCAAAGGTTTCTTTCCCCTAACCTCACATTCTGCTCCTGTTTCCTATCTTTCGCCTGCAGCACCTTGTCATTCGGAACCTCAACCTCCAACATATCAGCAGTCTTTTCAGGGATGTTAGCATTCGCAGGCAAGGGCATTGTTAAATGCATCTCCGGCCCCTGACCCTCCGGTAGCTTGTCGCCCTTCATCACGTTCACCTTCTTGCGAAGTGAAGGTTTCCTCAAGTATTCATCCATCGTAACACCTGAATTAAAAAAAAAAAAAAAAAAAAAAAAAAAAAAAAAAAAACATTAACACATGAGGGACAAAGGCTATACCCCTTCCCTTATCATCCCTCAGCACCGCCCGATACCCTGGATACTTCCAATACATAGACAAACCCATCATGTAATAAAAATCATGGGGAACCTGACAAGGCTCGATAACATGCTCCGCCAGCCTCTCGGCATGATCAGCGTCATAATCACCTTTCGGAAAAGGATCCGAAACATCTGAATCATGATGCCTCCAAGGCATCGCAAAGGGAATAGCGCGTCTATCTATCAGGAAAAATTCTTCCTTCCAACCTTTCAAACACGAAGGAAAATCCCCAAAACAAACCTTCCTTTTCGGACCTGACCTCTTCTCAAAGGAAAACCAGTTGCCTTGCTTACTTAACTTTTAAAAGACTCGGAATAAAGAAGTGGTCGGAGGAATATGTAAGCTCCGGCTATAAACCTCAAAAAGAGTTAGGCGATGTAGGCCGAGCGGAACCAATTGGGATATGTGTACTTTAAAGTACCGGATAACATCGAGAACAAAGGAAGAAAAAGGAACACTAAGACCTCCCTCAAAAAAGTACTCAACATACAAACCTATAGCATCGCCCGACAATTGATCCATGGTCAGACCCTTAGGGGGAACCCTCAGATGAAGATCCTTAGGAATACCGAAGGATTCAATCATAGCCAAAACATCCGACGGTCGGGTTTTGGAAATTTTCTTGGCTATATCAAACTTTTTCGGATCTAACCCAACGGAAGCACCACCCTGATCAGCCGATACGGAAGATTCTGACATGACGAAGGGCGTAGGGAAGGAGTATAGCCAAAACTAAGTTATAAAACGTACCTCACAAAGAAAGCAAACAAACACGCTGGAAAATCTGTTCGGATTCCGGAAGGAAGCAGTTGTCAGAAACTAGAGAGAGAAATTACAGTGGTAAAAAATGAGAAGAAAAGGGCTATTTATAGGAGAAAAAGATAAGCACGAAACGACACGTCGTACGAACATCCCATGTGGCGCCATTTGGACCACACGATCAACAGACGCGTCCACGTGTCATGATCCTAAAAAGGCGGTAAAAATGCCGCCGCTCCTTAAACGACCCATTAATTACTTTTAACTCTTATACACGTACATAACCCGACAAAAACACGTCATATCCCCCGGAAAACGACAAAAATGACGACTTTAAAGTATCATACCATCGGTATAACCAATACTATGATACTGGGGGGGACATGTTGGCGTATGTGTCCTCCGGACCATAGCCGAACGGAACAGGCCTACGATTCGGATAAAACCGAGCCATATCCGGACGAAACTAGTCGAACCTAAACAAGGCAAATCAAATATCCGAAACCCCGGCAACCGAAGGCCATGATCCCTCCGGATAGCTCTATCATTCAAAGTATACGATAAGTACAGGGGTCAAAGTACAAACAAGTACACAAAGTACGCGATAATGGAACATCAAAGGGCGAACATTAAGGGATTAAGTACAAGCTAGGGCAAATGTCTCACATGGGCTGCCTATAAATAGTGAAGAAATTCTCTTACTAAGGTTAACCAATTCTGCTCTCTCTCTTACTTATTTATTATCATACTTTATCTCTCTAGAGCTCCATACTTACTCTCACGCCGGAGGTTGGTCCTGGGATACATTCCGAGGGCGAGTCTAACGGACGTTTTTGTCTTACAGGTAACCGAAAGAATAGAAGCATACGACGGAACACCTCAAATCCGAAAGACAACATAGTCCGAAGGATTCATTTTGCTTGTTAGGGGTAGTCGCAAAATTTTACCTCAATAAACAAGTTCAGCTGTCCAATTTGTTGTTGTTAACGTTGGGTAAGTTACCGAAAACCCAAAAATGATTATTGTTCGGCCAACGTAAACTCCAATGCTTAGCTGTCAAATTCTGCATTGTCTGTCACAATTACACGACGAAACACCCCTGTCACCTTCCCAAACCCAAAAAGCAATAAAAAGTACCAAAATCCACTTATTTCACCCATGAAAACAAAAAATAAAATAATACTATCAAAAATATATATTCATCTCTCACTCATCCATCCCCACTCTTTTTCTCAACCCAAAAGCATCCACACAATGGTTTCACTTCAAGAAAACAATAACTCGGGTCGGGTTCAGATAACCCGACCCTATTACACTCCACCACCGTCGTCAGCTGCTTCTTCACCATCCAGATTCCAAAAGCATCTCGGGCGTTCAATGCGTACTGTAAGATCAAATTTCCACCACTCAGATTACTCCAACAGCTACTCATCTGTTGTAACAGAAAATTTAACAGATTCGGTGATCGATGCTCATTTACAGCAGCTTGCTACTCCGAATAAACAGTCTAAATCCTCCTTATCTTCTAATAATACTTCTACTAGTGAGGAGCTTTTAGGTATTTCTCAGGTTTTTAGTGATTTCTCCGCTTATAGCAGCGATATCTCGGGAGAATTACAAAGGCTAGCTGAGTTACCCGAAAACAATGGTAACGAAACTGATGAGCAGGCTCAAGAGACAGACAACTCTTTTGCAAATGAAGTTATTGAAAATATTGAGCCTGAAGATTTATTACCGACTGTGAAGATCTGTGTAGATAATCTGGCTTCGGATTCGGTGGCAGTGAAAAGATCATCCGCTGCGAAGCTACGTTTACTTGCTAAAAATCGAGCTGATAATAGAAAAGTTATCGGGGAATCAGGTGCTGTTCCGGCTTTGATTCCGCTTCTGAGGTGTTCAGATCCTTGGACACAAGAACACGCGGTTACTGCTTTACTTAATTTATCGTTATTAGACGACAACAAATGTTTGATTGCAGGAGCAGGAGCTGTCAAGTCTTTAATATATGTGTTGAAAACTGGTACAGAATCATCTAAACAAAACGCGGCTTGTGCCTTGTTAAGTTTAGCCATGGTAGATGAGTATAAAGTTTCTATTGGTGCCTGTGGAGCTATTTCTCCTTTAGTTTGTTTGTTAATTAACGGTTCTAACCGTGGGAAAAAAGACGCTTTAACTACTTTGTATAAGCTCTGTTCGATGAAGGCGAATAAGAAGAGAGCTGTCACGGCTGGGGTTGTTAAGCCGTTGGTGGAGTTGGTTGTGGCTGCTGGAGAGGCGGCTGAGGAGGAAAAGAAGACGGCTGCTGGGATGGCGGAGAAAGCGATGGTGGTTTTGAGTAGTGTGGCGGCTGTCGAAGAAGGGAAGATGGCTCTTGTTGAGGAAGGAGGGATACCTGCTTTGGTTGAGGTTATTGAAGATGGTGTTTCTGTTAAAGGAAAGGAGTTTGCGGTTGTTACGTTGTTGCAGTTGTGTGAGGGTGTTAATGGGATGCGAAATCGAGGGTTGTTAGTGGGCGAAGGTGCGATCCCGCCTTTGGTCGCCCTTTCACAGACTGGTACTGCTAGAGCTAAGCATAAGGTAAAGAAAAGCTCACTTTTTTAACTGATTAATTGCTGTACTATATATTATTACGTTTCAGAAAGTGCTTTGGGTAAGCTTTAAAGTAGGTAATTAGGTTGTTGCATTTATACTTGAACTCAATAAGGTGTTTTGAGTATTCAGGTAACAGCCTTTAGGTTAACAGTTACTAGTGTATGTTTCAAATAATCTGTTTTATACAAGACGCCTTATGGTTATCTAAATGAGCTGTTTTAGGCCATAAGCTTGTAACCAAGAATGACATCTTTTAATTAAGCAAACCAGACAACCTATGGGTTTTCTTAGAGAAGATAAACACTTAAGAATGTCTGATGACAAAATTGCGTAGTTGTTAATTGGAAATTAAGCTGTTGTCAGTATGCAGTTCTAGTTTGCTTTCTTCAACTTGATTATGTGTTTTTTATTGTTTTGTGGTTACTTTACTCTATGATGAAATAAGCAATCCCAAACAACCCATAAGAAATTCAGGTTTGTTGAATTTTGTTTAAACTAGATTTCTGTATTTGCTTAGAATTCATAAAAGTTGAATTGGGTGGGCATTCATATCATGTGAATTATCAAGGAATTAAAAAAAGGAGTTCATAAG
This sequence comes from Artemisia annua, assembly GCA_014162995.1. Taxonomy (NCBI): domain Eukaryota; kingdom Viridiplantae; phylum Streptophyta; class Magnoliopsida; order Asterales; family Asteraceae; genus Artemisia; species Artemisia annua. The sequence goes on from LBNU01032715.1 coordinate 46,519, forward strand.
AATTGTGCAATAAGAAGTTCCTGTGATTCTTTGGAATTCTTTTTGAAAGTGACATGATTCATATATTACTAGTAAAAGCCATCCCTGGTTTACTTTTGGGCTACCCTTATTTTGCATTGAATTCATGATGTACAATTATCTAGATGTTATTGTGCAATTTTTTAATGCTTGAGGTACAGTTTTCAATTGATAATGTGCACTTTTTAATGCTTGGTGTACAAAGCATAACTGTATCCTGCAAGCAGAAGGGGTCAACATGTTATCTTTAATAAATGTTAAAATAAAGATCCATGCTACGAAAATTAGGATACACAAAACTATGAAAATAGTTGAATACTTGGAATCATATAGATCATGTCATCAAAGTTGTATCAACTAAGGATTTTTTATGCTTGAATTCATATAAAGATTGGCCTTGGATGTGATCATTTCAAACGCGTACAAGCTTCTGGAATATCTTCTATCTTTTTCTATTGGCAATATATGCTTTTTCTCTAAAGCTAAAATAGACTATTGCTAATTTTACCACATACTCGTCTCTTATTTTATTGCGAACAAATTATTGGTCGTCATTAAAAATGGCTGATTGAGATGTTATATACTTATATACAACAATTTGTGCATTTATATAGAAGTTATAGAACATCGGTGAATTAAGTTCTGAAAGCTTAAGCTCCAGTAAGGTTTCACAAGTTTTGTGGCAAACACATCATTATTTAACACTTGCTGTATTTTAATTTAAAGATTATTTGTTCATAATTTTTGTGTACTTCCAATCAAGTGAATGGGGTCTCACAACTGTTAGATTACATCTTTAGACATTTCCTGCAATATATATTCCCCGTAAAATTAAAATGTTATATTTTCACATTTTTTGCAGGCTGAAACACTTCTGGGGTACTTGAGAGAACCAAGACAAGAAGCTTCAAGTTCAAGTCCAAAGTGAAAGTACTCGTTTAGGCTGAGGGTATGGTACGTGTTTTGGTAGCGTATATATAGGATTTTATTTTGATGGTTTTGTACAGAGTGGTTGAGAGATTTGGGAGTCTTGATAAAACGAAAAACAACTTGACTAGTTGTAAATTAAGATTAGTGGGACGAAACTGACCTTAGGTTTTCTTTTCGTGGTTTTGTTTGTGGTAAAACCAAAGAGCTTGTAGCTTCTTTGTTATTTGCCTATTATCTTGTCAACTTGAGGTGAGTTGTCATTTGTATAATTTGGTTTAAACCCAAATCCCTTTAACTATTACTAGTATCGTTTAGGAAGTCGTTGCAACTGATATTTGTATGTGCAACATTTTCTTATATATAAAATACACATATGTTGTTTAGTATTTAGAATGATGGATTCCTCTTTCCTTATTTCGAATCTTGTATGGTCGTTCTTGATCCCAAACTTGGTTCGTATCATAAGATTATACAAGACTATTCTTGTTGGTGAAATCTTGAAGTTCAACAAGGTTACCCGTAATAACAGATCATCGCAACCAATTTCATTATTATTATCTCAGTGTCATATAAGTTTTTTCTCTCTACAATCAATTTTACCACCAACTTATTTATTATTATTATTTTGATTAAGTGGTATGTATAAAGTAGACTTTTAATAAAGAGATTTTTGCGGAGAGGGAACAATGGTTTTGGCTTACTTCACTATCAAAATATACCATACTTAAACACAAAAATACATCACAAGAACATTTTAATAAACACACACACAATAAACATCTTACCACTCGGTCTTGAGGAGGACCGAGTCCTCTTTTTTTCTGGTCTTGTATTCATCTTTGCTGGTGGGTGTAACAAGGAGGACACGTCCTCCTTGCGGGCTTGCCTCACGACTAGCTTTTCAAGCCCTTTTGACAGATGGTCTAAGGCTCTAAGCTATGCAAGATAAGAGTTTGATAACTTTTGGTTAAGGTAAGAAAAAAAATGAAGGCAATGATAAGATGGGTTGGGGGTCCACTTGATATGCATTTCCTTGGTGTAAAGTTTGTAGCTTTCCTTCAACTGCACTGTTTTTTGGTCCTACAAAAACATTGGCATCTAACATTGAAGGCACCAACCCCACAACCACTGTCGGTTCATGCAATCTCACAAAATAACTACTATTAATTACTCCGTAACTAATTAATTGTTAATAATGGACAATTAGCTTGAGTTCGGATTAAAAAATAAATAAAAAAATCCCTTATAAACAGATGATTTGAGACGGATAAAGTAATAGGACTATATCTTTTTACGAACATTTGTTCATAGTAATAGTAAAATATGTAGCCTTAATTGAAGTAATAATGTTTCAAAAAAGTGTTAGAGGGTTAAAACGATCCACACAAAGATGGATATTTGTCAGGGCAAGTTAAGAGTTTTGACTCCATTATACGTGGATTAATCGGTATTTGTATAGCTTTGTCCGGACTCTTTTTTATTATACTAAAATTTTCATCTAGCAAAGTTTAAACTAGGGGTGGTAAACAAATTGAATGTTGGCAGGGCTCGAAATGATTAGAAAACGTTATGTTCGACTCGAGCTTGGTTCAATAGCTTACGGATTGTAGGTCTCTAGTAATCATACCATTTCACACTTAGAATGATCAAGAAGGTTTGAGAGAGAGAGAGAGAGAGAGAGAGAGAGAGAGAGAGGGAGAGGACAGAAAAAGAAGAAGTAGAGAGAATGAGAGAGGTGGTGAGAGAACTAGGTAATTCCTTATTCCACAAATAGACTGACACACTACAAATGAGATAGGAAACATATTTATACCGAGTTCCATGCATGTTGGATCAGTTATGGGCTTATGGACCTTGGTTAATGGACTAGCTACAAGCCTTTGTGATCGAGTCTAGTTCTAGCCCAATAATCCTATTACAAAGAGTATAACACATTACAATGTTTTTAGATTAAATGATCTTCACTTTTACAAGTTAACAATCTCCCCTGATGGGGTGATCATTTATCAAAGATGCTTCATAACTGGTCCTTTGGTCTTCGATTCCTTGAGCTTGAACCTTGTGTGTTGTAATACAATTATTTGATACTTCGTTCCTTTCATGCTTACGATCTTTGGTAAAATCTATTTATCTTTCTTGCCTTCGATCAACATCTTAAAGTGTTGTTATTTACGTCATCTCCATACTCATAACTCTTGTAGGTCTTTAAACTTTGATTTTTACTCTTATGACTTTCCTCATTTCTTCTTAAGCTTGTTCTTCACATTCTTGAATTTGACGTAGTTCTTTGTCTTGAACTTGTAGAGGATGAATCATGTGAGTATGAGTATATAGAGTTGATGATGGCGGTGGATTAGGAGTGGCTTCCTTGTCACAAGAAGATAAGTAATAATGATATCAGACCAATTCATCCTCGTGGACAATTGATCATGATGAGGCGAAAAGTGTTACGCTTTTAGGGGGTCATTTAAGCCCTAATCCGTAATTATTTAATCAGATATTACCTTAAATCGTTCATTTTGTCATTTTAAGTACTTTGGAGAATAAATCTGGAAAAGGAAGCATTTTGAACGTTTTTGGAGCATAAAAGTAAAGAAAACGACAAAGTCTCAAAATATGCTGGAAAGAGTACCTGACGGCGTCACGCCTTACAAGGTGACAGCGTCATTTGTTGACAAAGAGGTGGATATGAAGTTTACACGAGACGCGCCAGAAAGATTTTGGGATTTTAAGCGTGACGGCGTCACGCTTTGTGACGCCTAGGCCGTCACGTGTTGGAGCAAAAGGACACGGCCCAAAAGATTTTAAAAGGTGACGGCGAAAAGAGTGGATCTGAGCAATCCGAGTGTTGTTTTGGCGGCGAGGTGACGGCGTCAGGGGCTACAACGTGACGCCGTCAAGATGTAAAATCTATATATAGTTTTCTATTTTTCATTCATGAGGGAGAGAACTTTTGGGATAAACCCTAGGTCGAGTTTTACAGTATTTTTAAGGGGTTTTCACCCTTGTTTCATCCATGCTTAACTAAAGACAAGTTTTTCATTAATAATCAATATGTCTATGTGTTGTTTGATTCTATCTTATGTTTGTCTTTACATTAACATGCTAGGCTAGGTTTTTCTTGTGTTTGCTTAGATGTAATGAAACCTAGCTATTGATTATTGGTTGATGGTTGATTATTAATTTTTGTGGATAAATGATTTCAATGTTAGGCTTAAGAAAACTGGCTAACTTCCAATTGGTAACTTGCTTGAACGTCTTAGGAAACATGAATCGGATGTGTACTACGATTTAATTGGTTGTGTTTAATGCATAAGAGAATATTAATGAGGCCATGATAGGATACTAAACGTGTCGTCATAGGAAGAGATAGGATCTTATAGAGTTGGGGAAGGACGTACACACCCCCAAGAATGATATTAAGGAATACAACCCGTCATCCACACAATTGTAACAAACTAATCAACCAATAAAATATAGCTAGGGAGTAGTGAAACCTAAGTAAACACGTTTTTCTCCATATGAGTTTTTCTCACATTTATTTTCTTGTCATTTTATTTTCATTGCATTTGTAGTTATTTGGGTTAGTTGACTAGCAACTAATTCCGCCCACTCCTTTAAAACTGAGATTTTTCTTGCTTTCATAAAATACAAAAATACAAAAAAAAATCATCCCTCACCCTTAGACCTAATTAGAGTATTTTTCAATCCTAACGAACACTATTCCCCAAGTAGAACGATCAATCCCCCGGTACTTGCCACTACACTATACTACATCAGTCAGGTACACTGCCTGGTGGGGATTGCAAGCTTCTCAAGATCCCTTGAGAGGTAAAACCTTTTGCGTAGACAGCAATCCGCGCATCAAGTTTTTGGCGCCGTTGCCGGGGAATAGTTATTGCTTAGGTTGAAATTTATTTTGTTAGGTCTACTCATTAGATTCCTATCTAGTGAGATTTTTGTTTTCTTTTTATTAGCTCTCTTGTAGTGTATCTTTTTTTCTTGGTCCCTTTGTTTGTAAAACCATTTTCATTTGTCACTATGGCGGATGAAATTCCATTTAGATCATTGACAATGGAGGAACACTTATATTTCACCAATAGATTTGCTTCCTATCATTCCGATGAATTTTTGCATAATCATAGTGACATCCAAGAGGAGTTAGGGGTAAAGTTAGATGGGTTTGATGAATTCTATGCATGTGTGATTTCTATTAGACGATCATTATCAGGATCAATTCCTTTTAGTGAGACCCGTTGGATGAATTTTGAGGAAAGCTCCCTAACCATGGCCCATAAGTACAACGAATTGGTGGATTCGTATGAACAAGATGACCTAGTTTCTAAGAACATGAACTTAGAATCAAACTAAGATTCTGAGATGGTTAGAGTTGAGCCACCTAGCTGCATGTCATGGTTAGGCACCACCATAATACAGGATGAACACATAAGTGACCTTGATGTGATGGAGGATCTACCCGAACTTGAGCATATTGAGCAAAAAGACCTAGGATTTATGATCGATGACTTTGAGTCTCAAGGAACACATGATGAATACTTTAGGCAAATTGAACATAAGATTATTGAGGATGATCCTTATGATTCGGACTTAGAAGTTGAGATGCCTAGAGAAGCACTTGAGATACTTAGGAAAATGCTTAGGATAGATTCTACCAAAACACATGATGAGGATATAGGTGATCTTGACACGAGGAATGATGAGGAAAGTAATCTAAGTCCACTAAGTAATCCACAAGTCCTACCATCATTTGAGGCATACACACCACCCGCGACTTACCCGGAAGAAGTAGAAGAGACTATAGGAACCCCAATAGAGGTAGAGCCCTTGGACCAAACACAACTAGAAGAAATAGGCTTGAATACTTGTAGTCATAACCTTTCTTTTAGTTCTATGGAAGTTTTATAGTTTTGATGAACCGGAGCCTCAACCAAAATCGTTACCTAATTTTCCCTCCTTGGATGAAAATTTAGGAATTGAAATAGGTCCCGATCCACCCATCAACCCATATAATACGGGTAGTTTTACGATGAAGGTAGTAGACTCTAAACCATGTNTAGAAGAGACTATAGGAACCCCAATAGAGGTAGAGCCCTTGGACCAAACACAACTAGAAGAAATAGGCTTGAATACTTGTAGTCATAACCTTTCTTTTAGTTCTATGGAAGTTTTATAGTTTTGATGAACCGGAGCCTCAACCAAAATCGTTACCTAATTTTCCCTCCTTGGATGAAAATTTAGGAATTGAAATAGGTCCCGATCCACCCATCAACCCATATAATACGGGTAGTTTTACGATGAAGGTAGTAGACTCTAAACCATGTGGAATGGAAGCCAATATAGGAGTGAACCATGACCTTACATACTTACATCACCCATTCATGATTGATCACAAGAAACATTATGGGTTTAAACCGGGTTTATTAGGTCAAGATGGATTCCCAACTAGGAGTCTCTCGAAATTGATAGAAGATGATCCCTTTCTAGGAGAAAATTTCAATTCACCCATTGACCCAATTGAACTATGTAAGGTTATGATGAAAGGAGTACAATCCTCTGAGCATACAATTCATCCCCCACTCTTTTCTCACGTGGCATACTCCTACCAAGTTGGTGTATATCGCTACTATCACCCGCACTTAATCCTATGCGTAGTAAAAACCTCTCTTATTTCCGCTAAATAAGGGTAGAGTCAAGCTCATAACTCGAACAAAAATAAGCGCTTCTTGGGAGGCAACCCAACCTTTATTTGTTTTCTTGTTTGTTTATTTGTTTTTATTTGTTTCCGTATGTGTATTTAATTTTTATTGTTTATGGTTCATGTTTCAAAGTAAATTGTGAAAATGCTTTATTTTGTTTTTAACTTCGTCTTAACTACATATAAAGGTATTTTGCAAAAGATAAGTGTAAGGGAAATCCAAATTTGTTTACAAGAACAAAATTGAACATGAATCATAACAATATTAAATAAACATACATATTAGTATTTGTTTGAGTCAAATGCTTGTATCGAGTCATAATGAATATTTTGCAGGAATTCCAGGAATTAAGGCATAGGTTTTTCTGGAAATTTTCCGGAAACAAAATATAAAGTTTCTGTCAGGTCACTCTGACGGCGTCAGGCATTAAAACCTGACGACGGTCACGTGTAAAATTCTGGAAAAATTTTGCATGTTATGTTTTTCTGGCGGAATCGTAAAATTTTGTTAAATCCATAACTTATAAACTCCAGGAATCTGCAAATATTCATTCTACAAGCATTATATCTTTACTCATTTTCTAGGATTTTATTATATATAGAGTTTGCCGCCGATATTACGCGAGGTTTGCCATGATTATTTTCTCATGTTTAACAGGTTATATTGGACAAGAAGATGATTTATATTTTGGAAGGGAAGCTTTTTACGTTCATTTTCTTGGAGGAGGATCTAACCATGTTACCACATTATCCACACCAAACGAATCAGGGGAGTATTTGTTTCATACTTTTACCTTCTTTACTTTTATATCTTTTTATTTGATCATAGGGGACGATATTCGGCTTAAGTGTAAGGGGGGTAAATGATGATACCTTAGAGAATGTAATTACACTTGATTTTCATTTGTCTAATAGTAGGTGTGTAATAAAATTAAGAGAAATATTTGTTAGGGCAATTTTAGCGCCAAATTTAAAATTTTTTACAACATATAGGAGTAAAACTTTAGTCTTAATGAGCGTCTCATGGATAGGAGTTGTATGACTAGCACAAAAACCGTACCACTAAAAAATTTTCCACCTAAATATGTGAGGTTCGCCCCTAGATTTGTTAGAAAAATCATCTATTATTAGTGCTTGTGAGTGTACCGGTAGTACTTAGATTCTAGAACTTGCGTTAGTGATTCATCCCGAGACCGCTAGTGAGACTACATTCGTGTAGTTAGTATTTATTACATGATAAGAGGCATTAGGATAACCCTTGTTTTACACCTGTATTATAATTACATTGACTTCATTGGTCAAGTAAGTTTTCCCACACCTTAGCGTTGTACTCATTTTTAGTACACGATACCCCTAGTACACCTCTCAGAGCCTATCTTTTTCGTTTCTAACTTTAAGCATTTTACTTAAAGGAAGAATTTGTTTACAATCTACCCCCAAATGTACACCCAAGTCGCCTTAGCCTACCTTGTATGCACTCATCTTTAGTGCATTATTGTGACACCATTTGTTTAAACCCTTAGTTAATTATCTAATTGATTACACGGTTGCTAAGTTGAGTCATATCTTGTACATATTGTTTTGGGATGATTAGGACTCATGGGTAAAGTACTAGTGTTATGGAGTAATGGGGAAGAACATCAATTATTACCCCCATGTATGCGTAAATGTTTTAAAGTACTCCAAGTGTTTTGATTATCTTGATTCGAGTCATTAGAATAGTTATTTGTAAAGTATGTAAAAGTTCAAGTGTAAGGGGAGAACCGAGCCCCCTATGATGTATTATTTTGGATGGTAGGGCAAGAGTGTATGCAAAAAAATAAAAATAAATAAATAAATAAATAAATAAGTAGAAAAAGAAAAGAGAAAAACATGCGGACTACCATCCCGTTTCCTTTTATGTTTATTTTAAGTTTTTGTTATTTTTGTTTTATTAGCTTAAGTCGAGTCGAGTCTTGGCTTAACAATGTCACATTGTATATGTAATTTACTAAGATGATTAACTCGCCACCAGTAAAGATTGCCTTTATCCAACAAAACCGTGTTTATCATATCCCTACACCTAACGGTACAACCATTTGAAAGATCTCTTTGATAGTTTATCCTAGGTGCTTACGCCAAAGTGGTGGAGGTTTTTGATCATTTCTCAAGCCTATGGTAATCTATGTGCTATGACAGGTAGTGAGTGATATTTTTCCATTTCCATTTGTGATATATACTTTGATAACACCCGAGAGATGTGAGTATCTAAACACTATTTGTGAGGTGCTAGTGTATAATTTCCGTGCTTACTTTGATTGAAGTGGAACGATCATTTGTTGTAATTACTTTTATATTAGTGTTAAATGAACCCTAGCTTGTATTTTGATTAGAATAAAAGCGCATTTGCTTGAGGACAAACAAATCTCAAGTGTAAGGGTATTTGATGAGGCGAAAAGTGTTACGCTTTTAAGGGGTCATTTAAGCCTTAATCCGTAATTATTTGATCAAATGTTGCCTTAAATCGTTCCTTTTTTTCATTTTAGGTACTTTGGAGAAGAAATCTGGAAAAAGGAAGCATTTTGGACGTTTTTGGAGCATAAAAGTGAAGAAAACGATAAAGTCTCAAAATATGCTGGAAATAGTACCTGACGGCGTCACGCCTTACAAGGTGACGGCGTCATGTGTTGACAAAGAGGTGGATATGAAGTTTACACGAGACGCGCCAAAAAGATTTTGGGATTTTAAGCGTGACGGCGTCACGCTTTGTGACGCCTAGGCCGTCACGTGTTGGAGCAAAAGGAGACGGCCCAGAAGGTTTTAAAAGGTGACGGCGTCAAGAGTGGATCTGAGCAATCCGAGAGTTGTTTTGGCGGCGAGGTGACGGCGTCAGGGGCTACAACGTGACGCCGTCAAGATGTAAAATCTATATATAGTTTTCTATTTTTCATTCATGAGGGAGAGAACTTTTGGGAGAACTTTAGGATAAACCCTAGGTCGAGTTTTAAAGTATTTTTAAGGGTTTTTCACCCTTGTTTCATCTATGCTTAATTAAAGATAAGTTTTCCATTAATCATTCAATATGTCTATGTGTTGTTTGATTCTATCTTATGTTTGTCTTTACATCAACCAATAAAATATAGCTAGAGAGTCGTGAAACCTAAGTAAACACGTTTTTATCCATCTAAGTTTTTCTCACATTTATTTTCTTGTCATTTTATTTTCATTGAATTTGTAGTTATTTGGGTTAGTTGACTAGCAACTAATTGCGCCCACTCCTTCAAAACCGAGATTTTACTTGCTTTCGTAAAATACAAAAATACAAAAAAAATCATCCCTCACCATTAGACCTAATTAGAGTAGTTTTCAATCCTAACGAACACTATTCCCCAAGTAGAACGATAAATCCCCCGGTACTTGCTACTACACTATACTACATCGGTAAGGTATACTGACTGGTGGGGATTGCAAGCTTCTCAAGATCCTTTGAGAGGTAAAACGTTTTGCGTAGACTGCAATCCGAGGATCAGATGACATCAAATAAGTACATATTCTTGGTATAATTTATCCTATGTTATTGACTTGTTTTATACTCCCCCGTCCCATATTAAGTGTCCACAATTGAATCTTTAGATCTCTCAAATTAAGTGTCCAATTGTACCTTTGAACCAATAAGATGAGACTTTAGTGGGTAAAATTAGTATTTGATTGGTGGAGAGTTTAGATAGTGGAATTTTTTAAAACTTTGTGCATTATGAAAGTGGACACTTAATATGGGACGGAGGGAGTATTATTCTATATGAGAATTGATACTTAATCATTTACTTTTGTAATTCTCGGTTATAAACAAACGTTTGGTGAAAGTTAGCTATTTTGAACGTAAAATGGAGCAAAATGGATCAAGTTGAAAAAATCTACGGAACTGAGAGAACATACGCCGTATCGTTTTAGACAGATACGTCGTACGATTATAAACTAAAAGGATGGAAGAGAATTTGTTAAGATGATTTTTTATGACATTTTATTTTGTGAATGATTTTTCTATACATTTTATGTAGGTAACATTTTCTTTTTATTTTTTTTTTTTTAAGCAGAAGGTAATTGGACAATTCTTAGAAGCTCTTCAGAATCATTTCATAATCCTTTTACCTTATTTGTATCATATAAGCCCGCAACGGTTGGCGTTATAAGAACCGTTCTAGACATATTAATTTAGCTCTGAAAATTGCCGTCAAAGACTCAAAGGACCGCATTGTGTATTTTAACAACGACACCTTCTTTACCAATGGTGCGTACAGTCGGTTTATGAGTTCAATTTGACCAAGAAGATATTGGAATTTGCTTTTTGGATAATAGTGGATATATGGTTGTTTGTGTCTAATGTTTGACTAACAACATTTAATGTATGTTTGCACCGGCAGCGCTGGTGCTATGACTTTGTTCCATATTTCAATGCCATGTTATTGATCTATTTTGGTTACTCGACAGATATTTTGTTCTTTTAGCTAAACTTCTAAAGCCGTAAAGATTCCGATCTTCTTGATTTAAAATATTACAACTTGTTTAGCAAAAATAAATGATTTTGTATGATATCTATAAGCACAGAGCTTTACTTTAAATTCTTACATTTTTATCATACAAATTTTCTTACACTCACAACAATATTATATATATTTTTCTCACTCATTCTCTCTCTGTATCCAAACCGTCAATTCTGTCAAGTGATAGAATCCTGTGAGTAGAACACTTTGTAGGCTTAAAATGTAAGAATATTTAGCATTTTCTATAAGCATAATATATTAATAGGGCATACTATAGGAACCCCCTTTAGTCAAAGATTCTTTTGTCCCCCACTATTTACAGTACAACACAATGTTTTTATTCATTTCTGTTCCGTACTTCTGACAGTTTTAAGCTTTTAGCTTATTAAACTTTATATTTTATGTTCCGTACTTTCAATTTTATAGTTTTTTTGTTATAAACAAAACTATAAAAATAAAAAAATAAATAATACAAAAGAACACAAAAAAAATGATGGGGCTGCCCTTTGTAAAAAAAAAAATGGAAAGGGNAGGGGGGGGGGGGGGGGGGGTGGGTGTGTGTGTATAACGTACCCATATATTAATATCTTATATGTTATGAAATATAGAGAGATTGAGAGAGTGGGGAGAAAGAAAGTGATTCTTATTAAGTAATAATCTCATGTGAATACAATAGGTCTTTTATTTATATACATCCGATCCTTTAGAAAGTGAGTAAAATTAAAAAATGTAGAAAGTCATTTATAGTGTGACACGTGTCCCCTACTCTAACACTATGTTCTCAAGTTTTTTTTGAGATGAAAGGGAGTGAAACAAAATATTGTTGTGTTCTTGAGTTTTTTTCAATGAAGGAAGGAAAGTGGAGTGAAGAGGGAAGGGATGAAAGTCTTTGTATTTTTACTCTATTATTTTTCATCCCATAAGTGGGATGAAAGTTGAGGACCCACCACTTTCTTTACTTTACCTTTTCTTCAAAAAACAAACTTGAGAACATAATGTAAATTATACATAAAATCCGCCGAGGGTAATATGGTCTTTTGACCTGTTTTTTCTTTTCCACCTCAATTTTCAAACGCATATATCTCTTAAACGACAAACTTTTAGAAAAAATCGATTTCACCAAAATTTTTAAAATTTGATTCTCTTTAATTTGGAATAAATCTTTTTAATTTTTTCGAAACTTTTTTGACATATTCATTAGGTCATGATTTTCTTGATGTTTTTGCTATTTTCGACCCTATTTTTTACATTGAAAATTGCCGAATCATAAAATACTTAAAACACGAAAGTTGTAGATTTTGATTCACTCTTTACCCAGAAATTTGAATCACTCAAATCCGATATGATATGAGTGAGATATCGCACGTTAAAGATGATGTTTTAGTCATATTTGTTGCACACAAGGTGTTTGAAGAAATGTCTAGCTTATATTTTTAGTATTAAAATTGCGTTAAATGCTCTAATTTTTGTCCCACAACGCATTATTAATAATTTTATTAATGTAACATTCAAGAAGTGATGTTTTTAATCAATATTATTTTTAAATATACATTTAGTTCATCAGTTACGTTATTAGGTTCATCAGTTAGGTTATTAGGTTCATCAGTTAGGCTATTAGGTTCATCAGTTAGATTATGTTTTGTTCATCAGTTAAATTATGCATTGTTCATCAGTTAGGTTATAGGTTCATAAGTTATAGGTTCATTAGTTAGGTTACAGGTTCATCAGTTAGATTATGTTTTGTTCATCAGTTAAATTATGTATTGTTCATCAGTTAGGTTATAGGTTCATCAGTTAGGTTATAGGTTCATCAGTTAGATTATGTTCATCAATTAAATTATGTATCGTTCATGAGTTACGTTATAGGTTCATCAGTTATAGGTTCATCAGTTAGGTTATAGGTTCGTCAGTTAGATTATGTTTTGTTCATCAGTTAAATTATGTATTGTTCATCAGTTAGGTTATAGGTTCATCAGTTAGTGCAGTTAGCTCAATTTTAACACTAAATCTAAGCTAGACATTTCATGAAACACCTTGTGTGTAATAAATATGAGTAAAACACCATATTTAACATGTGATATCTTATTCATATGACATCGGATTTGAGTGATTCAAAAACATGTGTAAAGAGTGAATCAAAATCTACAACTTTCCTGTTTTAAGTATTTTATGATTCGGCAATTTTTAAGGTAAAAAATAGGGTCAAAAATAGCAAAAACATCAAGAAAATCATGATCCAATGAATATGTCAAAAAAAATCCGAAAAATTAAAAAGATTTATACCAAATTAAAGAGGATTAAATTTTAAAATTTTTGGTGAAATCGGTTTTTTCTAAAAGTTTGTCGTTTGAGAGTAATGTGCGTTTGAAATTTAAGGTGGAATTAAAAAAACGGGTCAAATGACCAAAATGCCCTCTAACCGAAAATATTAAAGAAAAAAAGGAGGGAGTGGGTGGGGGACACATGACACTAAATGATAGGCTTTCTAGACTTTTTAATCTTTTTCACTTTTCAAGGGATCGCAACTCTTTATTTATAAGGGTTTAGAGGATGTAAACTCTAGATAAGTATGTTCTAAAACAAAGGGGAGTATTCATAAATATACTTTCAACCATCCTCCTAAGATATTTATCGTTTGTTATACGCCATAATCTGCCTCATTAAAAATATTACAAAGAAATACCCAATGGGATAAAAACTTGATGAAGGGAAAAAGAGTGTAGTGCGCATAATACTCCTCCTTTAATTAATATATATCTTTCAAGTGTCGAAGGCCGATCTTTCGAACCAGTGGCTCAAAAACTTTTGTAGCTAGAGACATTGTGAATAAATCTGCCAAGTTATCAGTTGATCGAATTTGACGAACATCAATAACACCAACCTTTTGTAGATCATTTGTAAAGAAAAATTTCGAAGAAATGTATTTTGGCTTGTCTCATTTGATATACTCTTCCTTGATTTGAGCTATACACACGACATTATCTTCATATATAATAAAGTTGGATTTCCTTTGATAGACTTGAGACCACATTTTTCTTGGATGTGTTGAATCATCGATCTTAATCAAACGCACTCTCGACCGGCTTCATAAAGTGCAATAAGTTAAGCATGGTTTGATGATGTAGCAGTTAGAAGGATATTGTAACACCCCAACCCGAGAAGGGCTAAAGTGTTCATAATGGAGTCAAATCAGAACACAAGTGAAACAGAGATTCATACAATAAGCAAAGGATACAAGGTTACAACAAAACTAAAACAAAAACAAAGGCTAAAATACAAAACAAAGCCCAACTCAGACTAAGCCCAATCTCATAATATCTAGTCACTTCTAAGTCCAGTCCAATGCTACAAGGTGAAGTCTTCTAAGCCCAAAAGCAAAGCCTTCGTCCATAACCCCCAGCTTTACTAAACCATGGGGCATTGGAAAAGAGAATGCCGGCTGAAGCTTAAAAGGCTCAGGTGAACAGATATTGAAAGTAAACAAGCACAACAGTGAATACCATAATCGAGAAGTACAAGAGGAGTTTTACAAGTCTGGTTCAAGTATGTCAAAAGATTTCAAGTCAAGTATAGAAAGATTATCAAAAGTTGAGTACGAAGAGTTATCAAGTTAAGTACCAAAAGGTCTCAAGAATAAAGTGTTTCAAACATCATCAAAGTTATGTCAAAGGATCAGTATTTTTAACCCCCAGGCCAAACACAAGTTCACACACAACATATAGTTGTGCCCAATGGAGTGATCAAGTCCCAAATGTGAACGGACGCATGCACGCATGCCCAATCCACCACACACATGTGTATATCCAAGTCCATATAATCTAATGGCAAAGCCCACACACATATCACACAAAACTAGGATGCATCCATACGCCCCTGCTGGGCCAATCACAATATAATAATAATAATAATCATTAGCAGCAGTCGATACAATAATCAGGGACGGGCGGGGGACATCTCTCCAGCCCCCTAGAGTACATAGCATTGGTGCATCAATGCTACGGTTGTGGCTACTCCACAACAAGTAACACATAATAACCTGGGTAAATACTGAAGGGTAATGTAGGCCAAGGTTCAATTCAAGGTTTCAGTGTCAATTCACAATCAAAGGTTCAATGGGTCAAAGGTTCCAAATATCAAAGGTTCAGTATCAAAGGTTCAAGATCAAGTGTCAAGATCAAAAGGTCATCAAGGAGTTAATATTAAAGGGTCAAAAAAGTGAGAGGTCAAAGCCAAGGTTCCAATCCATAGGGTTCATTAATCCGAGTCCCAACGTCCCATAGTTCATGATCAAAAGGGTCATAATGAGGAGTTTAAAACAAAGTTCAATTTAGTGGTTCAACATCACTTATAAAAAGGTTCGTAGTACAATCCCATTTTAAGGGTTTATAAAATGGTTCATTTAAAAGAGATTTTTCAAAGGATGACACTTTATAAAAGGTCTTTATAAAGGTTTGCATAAGATGTTCTTCAAAAGTTGTCGTTATGAATTTATAACAATCCCGTAGATAAGTGGTCTTAATCATATGAAAAGTGTCGTTATAAAATAGTTTCCCCTTTAAATGTTTTCATATCATAATTTAGAAAAGAAATTTTACTTTCCCATTATAATATCCCAAAAGAATATTCAAGGTCTCACAAGAGTTTTACTTTCCGTTACATTATCCCGAAAGGAGTACCCAAGTCTCACAAGGTTCAAAAGGGTTGTGGTTATAAAAGTTCGAACGGATCATAAGGGTGTCCATCATATAAATGGTCAATATTCACGTTTAATATCAAGGATCAATATTAAGGATCAATGTCAAAAGGGCATACAAAGACATACCAAATGGTCGATAGCAAGAATCCAATATCAAGGTAATAGAAATGATTCAATATCAAAGGGTCAATAGCACAAGGATCAATATCAAAGGGTCAATAGTAAATGATCAATAGCAAAGAGTCGGATCATATCAAAAGGATCAATCCAATCAATTTAATAAGAGAGAGAGAGAGAGAGGAGAGAGTCAAGAGAGAGAAGTAGTTGTACTCTTACTGAAGAGTACGGAATATCTGTCACTTATACCAAGCAAATCAGACCAAAGCAAGAACCACAGAAAATGGAGGTCACCCTTCTCCACACCTAAAGGAGTAGAAGACGGAATTACAAAGGATTCCAATTCAGATTATTACTTTTGTTTACCTTCCATTTTAGGTAACTTTATTTTATAACTTTCCATAATTAGGCAAGTTTCCTTTTTTAGTGAGTCCCAAATTAGCAATATTGTCATTTATAATCAAGGTCGACATTTATTTAGATTTAAGTATTCAAGATGACCATTATTATAGATTAGGGTTCAATTATGTCAATTTAGTAAAGTTTAAGGTCAAAATGTAATTTATCAAAGTTTAAATATTAAAATGTCAAATAAAATTATTTTAAAGTTTATACTATAATTTTATATTAAGATGATAATTTTAGGCCCCGTCGTTCACAAAATATTCTCGACACTAGATTAGACCGTGACGACGAAAATACAATTGTTCAGTTTCTACTACGAAGCAAATATATCATGAATCACAAACTAGAGCCTTTGAACCACGCATTTAATAAGCATGCCCTTATTTTATTCGCTTAAGTTTTAATCCAGATCTTTGTACGTATATTAGAGATTCACACAATTATTTAAATGACCATATTGTAGGTGTGCATGAGAACTCATTCAAATAGCAAAAGCTGGCACAAGGATCGACAAGCATATGTTCCATAATTCATGAATTCATGAGACACAACATTAAATATCAGACACAGCATTTCTAAAATTTAACCATGTATAAATATGCATGCTCCATCTCTTAGGTTGGTTTTCAAATGTTTAAGAAATCATAACACGTCAAATCCATTTGAATATATAACTAAGTCGTGTGTTCCTTATTGTTGTTTTAAAACCATCCGAACAAGAAAACAATCTAAAACCTTTATGCGCTAAGGATTAACTCACACAAATACATTCTACAACTCTTATACGATTACATGTCAGGTTGTTACCAAGTTTTTGTCGAGCCATAATGTATAAAAAGGTCGAACACACGCCTAAATATATAGTCGAATATATATGTCCATCGTTATTTCATGTGTTGTATTACATGATTTTATGTGGTTGTTTTATATGATTAATATGTAGCCAATTATAGTAAGTATTCAAAATAATAAGATATGATCGAATACAAGCAGAAACAAATCGAACAAAGTATGGAATTCATTACCCTCGAAGCGTGACAGAAAAGAAGGTACGAGAGCAGGGTCGAGTACTAGCCATACCATCACCGAAACAGCAATCCGATACCCTCGAACTGAAACCAAAACCCACGACCAAAATGTTTTTGTCAAACAGAAAAACACCATGAGCAAACGACCTCAGCCACATTCTTTTCGAATCAAGAACATAGCAATGACTTCAAAGGATTTTGGAATTTTAGAGAGTGCATAATGGTGGTTAATTGAGTGTGTATTTTGTTTTCTTTCTATGTCGTATAACCGAATGTGGAAGAGAAGGTCAAAACGCGTTTCTATTAATTCCGAAAGTTTATGGAGCGTGTATGTCATATAAGGTAAGTATTAAAGGGTGCAATTTGGCCTTATAATATATTCAAAGTTTCGGTTACAATTGAGAGGAGAATGGGCAATATACATGGAAATAAACCAAAAATTAGGGAGGACTTAATGATTAAAATCAGACTTTCCAACTCAAAGTATTTTTATATTTATTGTAGGTAACATTTATTTTATGTACAAGATTAATAATTTCGGTCCATGTGACATTCATAACGTGTGTTAGAGTTTTAAGGCACCAAGTTGTGAAATTTTTGAATTTATCATAAGTTTACTAATCGTTTAGATGTATATTTGTTCGAGTATTTAGATTTTAATTACTTAGGTCATAATATATCGCAACATCTTGAATTATTATTCGTCTTTTCAAAAGTTCGAAATTAGATGGTATTTTGGGTATTTAACATGTTTAAAAATTTTGGGTTTTACAACTCTTCCCATCTAAAAAATTTTTTTTTCGTCCTCGAAAATTGAAGGGGAAACGAAACGGAAACACAACGGACTGTGAACGGATATGTGGATGAATTGTTTCTCATGACTCAATCTTGTCGATCAAAATAGTTTCGGCTTCCTCAGAAAAGGCATATCGTACTAATTTCAAATCAAAGAATAATATACCAAATGCAACAGATGATAATCGTATCTCCTCAGAAGAGATACAAGGAAAACATAGGATTTTACGGATATGCGTCCGTGAATTTGAATTAGACAAATGAGCTAAGAACATATCGGATTGCAGAAAACATGAGGGTGACATAAGTTTAACTCTTCAGATTTTCAAATAATTTCATTTTTGATACAACCTTCCAAAGGTATTTTCGTAAACTGACAGATCTTGATTCTCAGAATCCAAAGCTTCATAACAAGTCATCAGGAAACGAATTCATCGATCGTGAGAAGCGTATACATAGCAAGGTATAGATGCGGCTAGAATTAAATTCGTATAGATAGAAAATGAGCTGACCAATAACATTAAATGGCAGGAAGCTCTACAATGAAACTTATGATTTATTCAATATATCGAAGTCGAACAATCGCGTAACGGTATCCAAGCGTATCAAAACGTGCGGCGACAAGGCAGATCAAACGTACAGACCAAAAGAATCCTAAGGTCTCACTATTCGCAGATCGTCGCAAACAAAACAAAATCTAAGTCTCCACTAAGGCACTTCTCAAGACATCCTATGAACACAACAAGTGCACGTTATATGACGTAAGTATTATCANTCGGAAGATTGCACGATGAAGGTGACATATAACTCTAACTCTTCAGATTCACAAATAGTTTCGTTTTCAAAACAAACTTCCAAAAGTGTTTTTGTAAATAGACAGATCTCGATTCCCTTAATCCAAAACTTCATAATAGGTCATCATGAAACGAATTCATCGATCGTGAGAAGCGTATACATAGCAAAGTATAGATGCAGCTAGAATCAAATTCGTATAGACAGAAAATGAGTTGACCAATAACATTAAATGGCGGAAAGCTCTACAACGAAACTTAGGATTTAATCAGTATATCGAAGTCGAACAATTGCGTGACAGGTATCAAAACGTATCAAAACGTGTGGCGATAAGGCAGATAAAACGTACCAATCAAAGGAAACTTACGGTCTCACTATTCGCAGATCGTCGCAAGTGAAACAGAAATCTAAGTCTCCACTAAGGCACTTCTCAAGACATCCTATGAACACAATAAGTGCACGTTATATGATGTAAGTATTATCACGTTGGCCAGGCGTCATAATACTAGCATCATATAAATATGCCCTCATGATGGTCATACTCTATCTCAATCAGTGAAACAATCTACAATCCACCTAGCGGTCCAACTAACTCCTGGATTAGTCCTATTCAAAGTTCAATACAAGACAATGTCGTCAAAACAAACGAAACTCGAAAAGACGTAACAAAATCAAACAATCATCATCAAAGAGAAACATGTCGCTAAGGCTTCAATTCTTTCATCACACGGTTCGTTTCAAGAAATTGTCCCATCAAAAT
>LBNU01032721.1:4032-77536 GCA_014162995.1 Artemisia annua
AAAAAAAAAAAAAAAAAAAAAAAAAAAAAAAAAAAAAAAAAAAAAAAAAAAAAAAAAAAAAAAAAAAAAAAAAAAAAAAAAAAAAAAAAAAAACATTAATACTATTTAATGTAGTCAATTAATTAACTGGTCAATAAATAGAATTAATACAGTTATTAAAACACCCCTTACATAAAAAATACAAATTATCAAGCATATTGTACAACTAAATTAAACACAATTCCTGCATTAAATGTCACTAACACAAATAATAGAGCACATTATACAAATATTCAAGCTGGAATGAGCAACGGGCCAAATGAACTTGAGCCCGAACGGGTGCGGGCCAAACGGGCTCGAGCACGAGCTAAACAAAATTCTTGATATCCGTAAATTTATTATCAAAAAGAACATAATAAACTAAAATACATGATTCATCGGAAAATTTAATTTCAGGGTACCCGTTGCTGCAATGTGCGGGTACCTTGCTAGTGTTTGCATTAAACGAATAGACATCAAGCCAAAAGTTGATTATAGATCCAATTTTGACCATAAAACCCATCAATCAATCTTTTCCACTCATTTTTTTTATTAAAGTAAAAAAAATAAACTTCCACCTTTTTTTTAAAAAACTTAAATATCTCGCAAACCATAAATCGTCAAACTACAAAAAGAATACCATCGCGACGAGAATTAAATTATCTTTCTATAGACATGCATTGTTATATACTTTCGACTATTTTTTTTTATGAACTTTTTTTTTTCAAATTTTCTGCCCAGAAAAATCATATATTATTTGTAAAAATCATATATGATTCGTAAGAATCATATATGATTTGATTTTAACGAATCATATATGATTTTTACAAATCATATATGATTTTCTGGGCGGAAATTTTTTAAAAAAAATGTTCGTCGAAAAAAAAATGTTCGTCGAAAGTATATAACAATGCATATCTATAGAAAGATGATTTAATTCTCGTCGCGATGGTATTTTTTTTGTAGCTTGACGATTTACCGTTTGCAAGATATTTTGTTTTTAAAAAAAAGATAAAAAAATAAAAATGGGTGGCTATGATTGGTTCATTGGTTCTATGGCAAATATGAAATCTATATTGATCTCATCTCTAGACATCAAAGCAAGGTCGTCTCGTGATTTTTAATGGCCCTAAGCAATAATAATAAAGATATCATATTACACTTATAAACTAAAAAGAAATTGCATATAAACTTAAATTATATGACTCATACATTTTTAATATTATACATATAATTTATATGCAAAACTAATAAAAATGTAGCCATTTATAAGTATTTATATGCAAAAAAAATGTGGTCTTTTTTAAGTGGAGACCATGTGCGACGTCACATATTGCACACCCTTCCAAGACCTCTCCGAAGGCTGGCCCAAACTCTGAAAAAATGTTTTTACTACTTATAAAGCAAATTTACCTATTTTTGAAATTTAAAAATGCTTAAAAAGTAGTAAAGTGATTTCCTTAATTTATCATTTATTTAAGATGGTAACACCCACTACTAAATTAGTACTCCCTCCGTCTCAAAATTATTGTCATGAGACAAAATTTACAAAGTTTAATAAAAGTGGTGCCACTTTTGTTTTCATCAATTCAAAGAGAATATTTCCCTACAATATTCTCTACTTTTTACTTAAACAGTAAAGTGGACAATTAATTTGAGACATTCTAAAATGAAAATGTGAACAATAATAATTTTGAAACGGAGAGAGTATTTTATATATTTCTTAATCCTCAAACTTTTATTTTTTATTTTTTTTTTTAACTCATAGACTATTTCTCGTAATGACTACAATTGAACATGTAAATGTCACATCAAGAGTCAATCACAAGTATAATTATCATCCGCTATATATCATAAAAATAAATCACGCCTTTGAATATCTTAATTCTCATTAACAATACTAGTTATAATACCCGCGCACGCGCGGGTTTTTTTTTAAAAATTTTGAATGATATATTTTTATTTATTAAAAAACAAATAATTTAATTTTTATTTTGTTTGATTTATGATTTTTAATTGTAGTTTTTTATGATTAAAGATAATCATTTAAATCTTATCTATATTTTTTGTATTTATCTTCTACTTGTATAGTATATCAACAAAACGAATTTAAAAACTTATAAATTAAATAATAATTAACATATTACCTAATAAGGAAATATTCTTTTTTTTCAAAATAACAAAGTACCCACTAGGGGTTTTGTTTTATTATATAAGAGATATCTAGTACCGTATAAAACTGAAAATAGATATCTTTTGCTGAAAAAAGAAGTAAACAGTTCATACTGCATAGTTACATGACTTACATCAATTTAAAATTAACATACGTCCATCTCAATGTAGTTTAATAATAAACTATCTAATCATTATTAAAAATTCGTGCAAAAAAAGATATTTATTATTTATAATGACTTATAGGAAAGACATCTTTTATTTTTATATAATAAAAGAATTACATCATTTCGGAGTTTTTTGGACAAAACAATCTTAGTGAAAAAAAAATTGGGCCAATAGAAAAGCTCGATTTTGACACATAGGCGAAATCGAGCAATATGATTGGCTAATAAAAAGTCAAAATTGAACTGATTTTGGTCAAACTTTAATAAATTTGGTGGAGCATTTGATTAAGGAAAAAAACACATAAAAATATATGTGTCAAATTTATGAAAATAAAAACTTAAAAAAAGAGGAGGTAATTAATAAAACATTGGTGGTTGAATTTTAAATATATTATATAGAGTTAAGTGTAAAATTATAAATCTCCATGTTTTTTGATAACTTTAAAAAATAAACGAATAACCCTGTGCACTTTATACCCCCTACTATAATATGAACTTTGTTTACAATTACATTACATGAGTATTAGTATTGGTTTGATACTTTCATTTATTAAACTTACAAAATTTTATAAATGTACGAATTAGTTTAAATATACGTTAAATACTTTTAAAATAAATATTAGTTATAAACTTTCATATATTAAATATCTTTTTACTCTGTAAGTTAAATATAAATAAGAACTCATGTTATCCTATTTAAAAGTTTAATCTATACGTACACGGGTTTGAATATTAAATACAGTTAAATTATTATTAACGGTAATAAAAATATCAAATTGTAAGTACCAGTTACTGTGATATGAAAATAAATATACGCGAATGTACTTATAACGACTCATGTAATTATTATTTAAAGTTTATATACGGATATCCGGAAAAACATCTTTAAAAAACTTTACGGAGTATATTTTAACTTCATCAACGCTCATTATGTGCTACTAAACTCGCACATTTTGTACAACATGATATCAATAGTTAAAGTTAAACAACATCAACCTCAACATTAACATCTATGACAGCTAAACAAAGTTAAATCTTTCATCAAATAAATTTTTTACAAAATGTTAATTGATATTAATACATAATGAAAAACTCATGCATACTTATTAATTGTACTTATATCACAATTTTCACGGTTAAATTCTTATATGTCTATATTGTAAGCAAAAATTTTAAAATAAATTTGATTTATGTGTAAACCCATGTGATTAAATAACCTTTGACCCAATAACATTATAAGGAGACACGTTCAAGAATCCAATACAAGGTTGATGCTACGATTATATTTACAATTTCTGCTAACTATTTTTGTTACTTTCGCACATGTTGATGCTCTAACTTTTTAAAATATATACATAAGATTTTATGTTTTTAAACGATAATACTATATAATTAAATTTTTCTGAAAAAACCCCGTTCGTGCACGGGTATTATAACTAGTTACACCTATGAGAAAACGATTGTCTTACGTCTTGAATAACTTGACTATAGCCCACGAACAGCTAAGCATTTATATTTAACAAAAATAAATTTATATTTTGATGACCAGGATTATAATAGTTTTAAGTTGTAGAAAATTGAATATAGCGACTTGTGTGAGAAGGTATCATGTATCCTGATGGTACTCATATAATTAGTTTTAACTTGGAACGTTATGTTGGAGGGGTAAACTTGTAAAATACTTATTTTCGAAGGGTTGATATATATTGTGTTAAAAAAATTTCTTTTAAACATAAATAAAACTAGAAATAAAAATGAATAAAATATATATATGATCAAAAATTTGAAGGAGCCATAACCCCTTGGTCCCTTCTATATTCCGTCCATGATTAATTTGCCATTCCTGTAAAATGCTATGTAAAACCTACGTTGGAATGTTAACTATTTTGCTTTAAAATGAAATTGTCCATACAATATAAATAACAATGAATCATGTTTCGAGTTGGCACCTTTTGATTGACCGTTTCAAATCGAGACTTTCTTCTTGGAAAGCGAATCTTTTATCCATTAGAAGGCAACTACTCTTATCAAGGCGGTTCTGGGTAGTCTTGGTATTTATTGCTTTTCGATCTTTAAAGCTCCCGAGCTTATTTTGAAATCTTTGGAAAATCTTCGTGCTAATTTTTTCTGGGGTGGCTCGCAAGACTCTAAAAAGCTTGCATGGGTTAAATGGTCCAACGTGCTTTCTTCTTTTGATAAAGAGGGTCTCAATATTGGTAGCTTAAAGGCTTTTAACCTTGCACTTCTTCAGAAATGGCGTTGGAGATGGTATTCTTCTCCAAATGCTCTTTGGGTTACTGTTATCAAGGTGTTTCATGGGCAAGAGGGCGGTTTTGATATTTTTGGTTGCAAGTTTAAAGGTACTTGGGATAGGATTGTTGCATCATCTAATTACCAACACTCGAAAGATATCACCCCGTTAAACTCCTTTCGTTTTCAAGCTGGATGTGGCACCAAAATTCGGTTTTGGAAGGACATCTGGATTGGTGATTCTCCCCTTAATATCTGGTACAATAGGCTTTATCATTTGGACCAAAACAAAGATTGTTTAATTATTGATCGTATTGTTAACGGGCAGTGATTGGAATTGGTCTAGGACTGATATTGGTGTCCGTAATATGGCTTATTTACGTGATATGTTGTTGGAGATAAGTCTTGTTGATTCTAATGTAACTGAAGTCTCTTGTTCGTGGTTGATGGTAAATGACGGCTTTTTCTCTGTCAGGGCTACCTGTCGTTTTATCGACTCTAAGCTTCTTCCCTTCTTGGCTTCTTAGACCTCATGGGACAATATCTTCCCTCGTAAAGTCAATATTTTCATATGGAGATTGTCTTTGGATCGTCTTCCTCATAGATTGAACCTTTCGTCGCTCGGCATCGATATTCCAAAAATCTCATGTTCTTCTTGTAATGGTAACGTAGAATCATCTAAACATATTTTTTTTAATGTGACATCGCTATGGTTATTTGGAGGCTAGTTAGTAATTGGTGTGATATTCTTTTTCCTCTTTTGCGCATTGGGAGAATTGGTTGGACTTGTGGTATGCTTCGAAAGAAAAGAAACATTGTTTATCTGCTATTGTTGCCTCGTCTCTTTGGTAGTTATGGAGGTTTCGTAATAGTGTTACTTTTTGTTTACACCCGATGAGAAAAAGTGACCTTTTCGACAACTGATGTGTTGTGTTATCGTTGTAGAATAGGTTATTACTCTTATCAAGTTTTAAATTTATATTTAGTTGACTTAACATATAACACACACTAACGAGCAGTGTACCTGATCAATGTAGCTAGTTGGTAAGTAGAGTGTCGATCACTAAGAGTAGAACGTTAACACCTAGAATGTCTATCAATATTTTAATTCCTAAGTTAGTTCTAAAAACCTAATCTAACGCAAGGGGGTTTTCAGCCTGAGAGACTGGCATGATTGAGTTGATTAATAGTAACTAAAACTATAGAGTTGAGTAAGCGATTGGCGAACACGTACACAGATAGATAACGGATACAGATAAGAGGCCTGACCAAATGGTTAAGCAGCTTGTCACTTGTTTTATTGCTAGTTTTATAGGATGAGTACTAAAATCTATTCTCTCTCGTTGGTATCTTAGTTATAGGCGAGTAAACTCTTAATGATTACGTATGTCTATATTATTTAACCATGTTTAAAGGCTTACATTAACTTATAATGCTAATGAAGTAATTGTGGGAGGCGTATGGCAGCGCAAACAAGCCACGGCTAACACAGAGGTAATCAAAGCACATATAATAAGAACCAAATAAACATCAAATAAACTTTAATCGATGGGAAAACAATATAAAGGGGAGTCCTATGGTGTAGACAAGCCCAACATTCCTGATAGATTAAAGCGTACTATACAATAAAAAACTACTTTTTGAATTAAACACTAACAGGACCTTCTTACTGCTCTGAAATCTTCGTTTGGGTGGTGTCTTGTGTTGCCAAATCGTTTGTATTCTTCTCTTTAGGGTTTTGTTGCACACTAAATTCGGCTGTCTAATGAGGTATTTATAGTTTCTGTCTAAGGGTACGAAGCGGCACACCAACTAAGCTGATGCGACGTACCTTGATAACTTCACGTGGGGTCCAAGATTATTATATTCTAGAATATTCGTACACCGTCTTCAGTTGCGGCGTATCTTAAATCTTTATGCGGTGCATGTTCTTCTACATCTTGGATTATCTTTGGTGAAGTCTTGAGATTGATACGCCATATGTTAGGAATGTAATGCGGCGTATCTGGAGTAGATGAGTCAGATCTTCTTCGTTGACCAAGGTTTCATATGCGGCGCATGAGATAAATACATGTGGCGCATTTTTCAAAGTCAGGCAATGGTCTTCGAATTCGTCTAAGTATAATCGTACGACGTATCTGTCTAGAATGATATGGCGTATCTTCCTTCAATTCAGTAGATTTTTCCAACTTGATCCATTTTGCTCTATTTTACGTCCAAAATAGCTAACTTTCGCTAAACGCTTGTTTATAACTGAGAATTACAAAAGTATATTAATATAAAACTAATATAATTAATATACTTACTATAAGTATATTAATTACATTATTAAAATTATTCTCTCCGTATATATGTGTGACCCTATAGGATCACATATATCCAGCCATATATTATTTATTATGACGTGAGCATTTTTCAATAGTCTCACTTGCGAATGTCATAATCATAAATAACTATATAAGCAAAGGTTAGTGTCTAGCAACACGCCAATGCTCCCATATATACCTGAGGGTAATTTCATAAAATGTCTCAATATAAATGGTTTATTATTAGTCATCCTTTTGTCTCAAATACCTCTTAAAATATGGATATTGATCAATGTCATTCCAAATGTTTAACTCTTATGTTTCTCGATTATAGATTTTGACTTACTTTAGGCGCGGCCACACAAATAACTGGTCAGTTAATTAAGTGGCCCAGTAATATCTAACTTCAGAAACACGTGTAGGAACAAATCCTATTTTGACTACACGTGTCATTCATGTGCTTCACATCACTTCTGAAAATAGCCTTTATAACTATCTTATTCAAGACAACGTTTAACTATATCAAGAAATGATATTCTACACACACAAGACCTACATGCATCTCAAGTATGAGGACGAGTAAAATACAACCACTTGCGAGATTTCACTTAATGGTGCCGATCCATATAGTGAATATTCATAGGTTGGGGTAGCCCAATATTCATAGTTAGTGAATAACATATGAGTTTAGTGGACACATCCTTTAATATTCATCAAGTAAACATTACCAACTGCCAGCTCGACCAACGCTTCAGATGCTTCTGGAAATATGTGGGTTTTGGTAATAAATACCCTACTCTTGTCTTTTACATCTTACCTTTTGGCTTTTGCTAATCATTCTTTCCTTCTAATTTCTTTTCTCTCAGCCCTTTAAGTCTACTATCTTATTGTGTTCTAACTTCTCTTCCATATTCAATTGAAATAAAACTTAATTTTCGCAAGAGATTCACAAGAACTTAATCTACTCTTGTAAATTGTGTTGATGGTCTTCTTCTTTATACCATTTTCTTGTAAAATCGAGTATCTAGGAAAGGTTAGGTTGTTTCAACCAAACACACACTTATAAATCATTCGAAGTCTTTCTTGGTTGTGGATAAGCAATGGTGTAACAAGTCTTGTATCTTGATGATCAAGCCTAGACCGGGGAAGGTCTAGTTGGGTTTTGATATTTCTGGTAGAGAAGTCTTTGTGGTCTTATTGGAAACTCAAATCACGAGATTCTTGTGGGTGGTTTCTGAGGGCGGAATACCGTTGGAGTAGCTCTTCTTAGTGAGCGTCGATCTTAGTGCATATCGGTGGAGTGAAGTTGTAACGGTTTGTAGTCCACCGTAAGGATTATACTTAGTAGTAGTATAGGTGTCATGGATTTACAACTGGACGTACGGATATTATAAACCTCCAATCCTGAACCAATATGTATCGTGGTGTCTATCTCTCTTTACTCGCTTTATATTGTGGTTGTGATTGTAGTTGTGTATAACCACTTGTTTGTTCTTTGAGACTAGAAGTTGTTAAACATCAAGTTAGTCGAAAATACTCTCCTCTACGGTTAAACAAAATTGAATAATAATCATCATTAAAACAATCATACAATATAATATGACAATAAATATTCAAATGAATATAACAGCTAACAATATCAACCATTTAAATGTCATAACTAACCATCAATTAGCATTTAAAGCAATATTAATCTCATTTAAAACATATCATTTAAATGACATAAATTAAATCAATCAAATTTATGTCACATTTAACAACTTCCATACATAAATATTAAATGATACTCAACTAACAACCCTAAATATCATCAACATTAAGGTACCGTTTGGTTTGTAGATGGGTTTAAATTAGGATTTAGATTTAAATGTAAAGTTATAGATTAAAATTTGGATTAGGAGAGAGAAAATAATATTTAATAATATATTATATAATAAAAAAATAAATTAAAGATTATTTTTATTAATAAATTAAGAAAAAAGAAATAAATAAATACTAGTATTTTATAAGGTACATCGCAATAAGGACAAAGAAATATAAGAAGAAAACAAAGTCGGAGCCCACATGTGTCATAAATCCACCCCATGAAGCTACCTTTGGTAGAACCCTCTATATTTTGCATACAAGCCTAAACCCAAATATTAAAAATGCAAACAAACAAGTGATTTAAACTTTTAATCCCAAAACCCATGTAAATACCTCTAACCAAACGGGCTCTAAATGATACTCAACTAATATATATTTGATGTATATTAAAAGGGTTTTTCTAACTTGTGCCCCTATGGCACAAGTTAAACACATCAAAATTACACAAGGGTCCACGAAAAAGTACGCATGGATCCACATAAAAGTACAGACAGGTGTACTTTTATGTGAATCCCTATGTACTTTTGATGTGCTTAACTTGTACTCTAGGGCACAAGTTAGGAAAACCCATATTAAAAACTTACCATTTTGAAATTTACTCATTAAGTGTAAGTATCACAAATTGATACTTTTAATCATTTTAGTCAACAACAAGCAATATTAAAAATTTCACATTTTAATCCATATAAATAAATACATAATTATGAGGTTGTTAGTTATAATTTTATCTATTAATTATCATCAATAATATAATAATAAAATCATACATTTATATTTAATCAAAAATTAAGTAATAAATCTTAGCATGTTAAAGTAAATAAAAACAATATTTAAAAACTTAACATATACACATATACTTATATAACATCTAAAATTCATATATTTACATATTTGATTTTATTTAATTAAATATATGTACAAACACATAAAATCAACAATTTTATTATAAGTGCACTTTATGTATGGGAGGTGATATGTACACCACTAAAAGTGGTGTGCACACCACTAATCCTGCATCTGGATGTTGTACTGTGTGCATCATCAATGTAATTTAATGGTGTGCACACCACTTTTAGGGGTGTACATATCACTTCCATGTATGTATAGATTAAATACCAACAATACTCATACTGAACATATATATATGACTTTAAGTTGTTTAAATTAAAATACCAACAAGTGATTTGCTAACAAGTAACAACAACCAACTGTGTGTTGTTTAAGCATTCCATATATATATAAAACACATTTAATGAACCCATGTATTCCATAATTATACACTTTAATCATTTTAAATATGGTATTTGATGTTAAATATGGTATGTGATGTTAAATATGCAATGTTTAGAAATCATTAAATGATAATTTTTTAAACATGTAATGTTTAAATAACAACAGCGGGTTGATGTTAGCAAATCCCTAAATGCCAACAATATTTAAACTATTTACATATACACAATTTATGCTAGGCATGATTATGCAAAATCAACAATTAAGTATTAATCAATTTTATGTCTATATTAAATATCAACATTAAAATTCAAATATAATATTAATAGATCAATCAATTTTGATTCAAAGTTTATAATCTACTAGCTTATAGACCCGTTTCATCCACGGGATTTTAGATGGTTTTTTATTAAGAAAACGTAAGTACGTGAATAAAGTAAGAAAGAATAAAGAAGGTAAACGATGTGAAATTTTCTTTTAACGGAACAATAAAGTTATAAGTGACTGAAAGCATAAAATACAAGGGTTATAAATATTTGTGTAATAAACGTTGATTGCCTCTTGATCTACAATATGTTTGTCTTGAGAAGCAAAATGGATGTAGTGACCATTCTAAAACTTGAAGAAAAGCTCATTCCCGTCAACACCTAATAAGTATACAAAAATGTAAGTAATAGAATTTTGGATTTATAATAACTATAAATAAGAAAAATAAGACGAAAGCATGCTACAATACACAAAAATAAGACGAAAGCATGCTACAATACACTCAATAATGCATATTCAATCATTGACTTTAGAATTAAAACATGGATACCTTGCATAAGATATTCAAATGCGTAAGTCACATAGACCTCAGTTAATTCTTTTAGAGCCTTAGGTGTGGTGACTGATGAGTAGTTTCTTCTACTTATTTGGGGCCTACGGGTGTTACATNAAAAAAAAAAAAAAAAAAAAAAAATCTTACACTTTTTACCTTCGTCGTCTGCCCCACGAAAGAAGGTTTGGCGAGTGGTGGCGAGGGAAGGTGGTGTGGTAGCGAGGGGTGGCTAGCAAGCCACACCGGAGTGGCGAGCTCCTCTCGTTACCACACCTATTGCTCTTAATACTATAACAAAAAGACACTTTCACTTTTTCCATGTACATGTGAATAGAGGAATAATAAGTCGAACTCAAATAACCAAAGTGCACGACTAACTGTAGTCTTGAAATGTCCATTCTCCACACTTCTTTAACTGTGAAGTTAGCCACTATAATCGAGTAATTATCATCAGCAAATCTAATCGTAAACTAATTCAATGCTAAATTTCATGGAATAATTTATATTTACCATGAAGTAGTGAAAAGGAGTCCATTGAACGTGCAAGAATCTTCTTCATCTGACACTCAGATATGCAAGTTAAACTTCACACTTGGAATTTGATTTGAGTCGCCTATTTTTTATGGCAAGAGCTTAAACAAAATATTGTTTCAATCACCTATTCCTTGTGTGTTGCAAGTCAAACTTCCCGCATGAAAATCATCATTTATTTCTCCAAGATCTAAAAGAAAAAAAAATTGCTTAAAGATACTTTGCATTAATTTCAATTGTACAAAAACTTTTCTTACTTTGACATAACTAATTTAACTCAAGTTGTACGAAGTGGGTAAAACTTCAAAGTTTCAAACATTTTTGATGTGCCATTTCGTATATGCTATTTTACATAAACATGGAGTAACCTATTGGCGATAAATTTATTAACTTATTCATAGTATATTCACTCAAAAAGTTGGTATCTTTGACTTGTAAAGTAAAAGAACATAGTAAAGAATGTGATAAACTTGACAGTATCAACAATTCTCTAGATATTCTGTTTTTTAATGCTTCTCAATAGTAAAATAACAAAATAAACCTTGCAAGCATCTAATAAATAGTATTAGCTCAACTTAATTGACAGAGGAGACCAAACACTGCCCGAATTAATAATAATTACATTCTTTGTATTTCACTATTTACAAATGAATGACAATTATCTTGAGGGAACACCTTTTTTTATTTGTTAAGTTCGAAGTTAGACACCTAAAAATCATGTGACCGTCATTAACAACCTCCATACTATATCTACATACAGAATCGCACCACAAATTCTCATTTGTATAATCTTGTAAATTGAGGTCCGCTCTACTGTGTTAACTGTACTTTTTGCGGCATTGTCCTCATGGTAGCTTTGGAGCCCATGACGCCTTTGTAAGCTGTGTTTGATATTCACTTGAGTTATTTTGCAAATATAAAAAAATAAAGATGTGAAATGAGCTTTAAGTTACAAAAATATTTAATCTTAATGTATGTGGTTTAAGGTTTACCTGTGACTTCATCTTTTCAAGCTCATCAGCAGAGCAACCAATAATGTTCTCAGCATCGTCACTGAAAACGGAGAACCAATCTGCACCACTAACATTAGAAAACTTTGCAGACAATATGTACCTACAATTACAACAAATTATGTAAGTCTTAACAATGTAAGAAATAATAATGTATCTTTGTAAATTAGTCAAAAGTTCAGAATCCTCAAACTGCAGTCGCTCTCATTCTTTCCGACAGGTTTCACACAATATCCAGAATCACTACTTTAAATAAGACATTTGAGCACATCAGCAAGAACACATAGTAAAGCACTAATGAATCAAAGTAAATCACTACTGAATTTGGAATGAAAATAGGATTGGGATGGAAAAAAAAGTTTTGTTTAAAAATTACACACAATGTACCAAAGTAAAGCACTACTGAAAAGCAATAAAACGGTTACCTTCATTGTTGCAACAACAAATCATGATCTCAGTTAACCAAAAGCTCATAACACAAATCAAAGTCATGAGTACCATAATTTTATAGAAGCAATAACTCTTGAATTAAGTGCCAATATCACATCTATAGAAAGTTAAATACGGTTAACAACTACACATAATTATAGCTATCAAATTAACTACACATCAAACCGGCTGAACAAAATGAGCTGTAATGTTCACATCATTTTCATTCTTGCTCTTTCGCCTACACTTAATCATTCTCTGTTATCTTAACAATATTCGTGTATCTTGACAGAGAACGACCAAAGTTCCAACTCAAGGAGGATGGGGAAATCCCTAGAAACGGTACACAAGCTTTTGGTGAAGGCTTTAATACCGTGAAGGTTACCAGGGAACCAAGAGTACTTATGCACGAGTTTTTAGATTACGTTCTATCCCTTTTGGGTCAAATACTCAAATATGTATAATAAAAAGCTGGCTAAAAAGTATGGACAGATGGGTGTATCAGGAGTAAGTTCCTCTGTGCACCTTAGTGCATAAAACTTCCTAAATCACTTTAACCAAAAAAAGATGAGATCTAATTTTACACAGATAGTTTGTTTAGGAAAGTGATTAGGTCAACTTGAACTATTTCTATCTGTACCAAAAATGACATATCTGACCCTTTACAAAACCAATTTCTATGATCGATCTCACCTCGAGTTTGCAAGCATTAGCAAGATCAGCGACCATCGTCACCTCTCCCACCTTTTTCCTGAAAAATAGAATAATATGCTTAGTTCACTTAATTATGATCAGTGGATACATGTTATCTCAATTAGAGGAGGCAACCAACCTTAAGTTGAAGGCGGTGCAGAATTCTTTTAGACGCAAATATGTTGCTTCAGGAAGAAGCGGTCTCAAAAGAACTCCCTACTCTTCATCCTTTCTTAGACTCCTTGAATAATATAAAACCATAAAAAGCAAACAGGCAAACATCAACCAAACTGGCCGCTTTGACAGCAAAAAACAACAATCAAACTTCCCATTTTGACAGCAACAACAACCAAATAACCTACTTTTGATAACACAAAAAATCAACTAAACAGCCCATAATTTCATAGGGATATCATCAACCAAATAAGCCATATTGAAAGGAAACTTTTTAGCCACACAAACCCATATTTTACCACAAATAGAACACAACCAAATGGCTCTTTTCTTGACAGCAACCAAACATTGTATTTTGACATAAAAATAGCAACCAAACATCTCATTCAAAACACGTTTTAGGTCATGGCCTAGCTAAATAAGTATATTAAAAGTTAANAAACTTTTTAGCCACACAAACCCATATTTTACCACAAATAGAACACAACCAAATGGCTCTTTTCTTGACAGCAACCAAACATTGTATTTTGACATAAAAATAGCAACCAAACATCTCATTCAAAACACGTTTTAGGTCATGGCCTAGCTAAATAAGTATATTAAAAGTTAATTGTAAGGCTAACATGCATTCTCAATCCTATTCTTAACTATATCTACTCTAAACAATGAAATGCTTTATACTTACTGCGCCTTGCTAGAAAAGTGTGAACATCACTATGAAATAGCTTTTCATCGAAAGGTAAAAGGAGACACATATTATATAAGACACTACAATAACCTGTAGCCATAAAATCTTGACATTCTTTTGGAGTAAGGTGCAATGGAATTACCTACACATATATAAATTAAAATGCATACTCAATCCTATTCTTAACTATATCTACTCTAACCAATGAAATGCTTTATACTTACTGTGCCTTGCTAGAGAAGTGTGAACATCACTATGAAATAGCTTTTCATCGAAAGGTAAAAGGAGACACATATTATATAGGACACTACAATAGCCTGTAGCCATAAAATCTTGACATTCTTTTGGAGTAAGGTGCAATGGAATTACCTACACATATATAAATTAAAATATTAGTAAGAGAGGATGAACCTTTTAAACTATAAAAGTCAATTAATCAAGCAAATGGATGTTATAGGACTGATACCATGTAACTACGTAAGTTGTTGTTCTTACTTGTTTGGTGCTCTAGACTTTACACTTTCTTTTAATGCTATTCTTGTTGCTTCTTTCTTTACAATTGAGACTATAGTAAATAACAACTGCGAGAAAAAACCATCAATCAAAATAAGTATTTTATTAACAGACTTATCTTAGGTTAGGTGCAAAACCTAACATAAATCATAGACTTTTCAGTTACTCCGCATCAAACTTTTTAATCTAGATGTTTCACTTACTTTGCATCAAGAAGGGTGACAGGTTTCTTCTTCCCAAATTTGCCATTCTTATCATAACAGTCAATATCATCGCAAGCGACGACCTGCCTTATCACATCTGTACACGTGAAAACAAACATACCAAATGTTATAAATCACCATTGAATGTGTGGTACATACTTAGAAAGTTTAGTATAAGACACGTTAGCACTTTGATGATTAGCTTATTTTGTGTATAAAATAAAGGACGAAAAAAAGAAAAATAAAATAGGAAAACAAACCTGAACTGGGATTCGGAGTGTAATAACATCATCCAGGTTTGTTTCCACCTGTATTTAAAAGATGACACGTTTCAGTTTGAATCCAGTCTAACCCGTTACCCAACCCACCCGCACCGCCAATTGTACCACCTCTAATCACAGCAGAAATTAATTACAGAAAAGAAACCAATAGACATACACACAAGTAACGAAAACATTTGAATAGGTTTGCAAATAATACTTGCTGTAATAACAGTATGCTGTAAAATGACCCTTTTTGGCGCATCTATACTATATGAAAAAAGAGTGATGTGATGGCCAATGCAATGATAGTGGTATGCAACAATAACTTGAGAATGGATGATTAGGCTTAAGAATAAGGCTAACCGGTAACATAGGGCCCATACATACACCAGTCGCTGCTCCAATAATTGCTGCCACTATAACATCAGGAATGAAGTACCCTGTAAGCAATATCAAAATATCACTATATCTTAGTAATAATTGGATAAATGTTTATAATGTTAATATGGGGTACTAATATAGTTTTATAGCAACCAAACACCCATGTATAAACTTCAATAAAAGCAAATTAAAATCTGTTAAATGTAGGATCTTCAGATTAAATCATATACTATTACTTTTCAAGGACTAACCTATTGATTTAGGTGGCCTTTAAGCTGCTGTAAGGGCTAATCAGAGTGGGAACCCATACATTTCATCAACGCCGATTATGTACACTAAAAAAAAATTGTTGTCGATTAGCCCGACCCATCTAGGTTTGTTGCGACCGTACTTAAAGATGACATGTTTCAATTTGAATCCAGATTGACCTGGTACCCAACCCACCCAACCAGCTCATTGTACCACCTTTAACCACAACAGGAATTCATTATGGAAAGGAAACCATTAGACAAACACATAAGTATCATAAAAGTACCTGCCGATGATGTTGTGTTTTGCTTCATAGATCCACTTCATATCATAAAATGTGAAATCAACAACCTAAAACAATAAAAGAATGCAATGAATAATGGATTTAGCTATTCACAAATGTATCAATACATGCTAATCAAATAAACACATAATTCAATTTTTATATCAATTCGAATCCCTAATTACAAATAGCACCAATTTTTATATCAATTCGAATCCCTAATTACAAATAGATCAGATGAAACAATACAAAACCCGAGTTCAACTAAACATTAAAATAAATTAAAATTGAAACAAACACGCACCATGATTTATGGATTAAATGATGGACTGCTACAACATAATTGAATTAAACTTAATCAAAGCAAATACATCAAAAACGCTATAATTTGTGATTAAATCTAAACCCTAAAAAATCTGAATATATTCGATAATTACCACTTTTAAGGTGCGGACAGCAAAACCATCACCAGCATAGATCGCTTTGAAGGATGTTGAAACTGTTTGAATCAGTGTAAAGTGATGAAATTTATTGTACAATTGAAATTGATTAGTTGTGAGCGTGTAGAGGAAGACTCGAGTTTTGAATGCATTGACATTAATGGATGATTTGATATCCCCTCAAATTAACAATCAATTGATTACTTACCCAAAATATACACGCGTTTATTTGAAATTCATATAATTAAATACACGTGTTTGTATCGAATTCAATCAATTTAAACTTTCGAATTGATTACTTACCAAATCAAGACTTTCGAATTGATTACTTACCAAATCAAGATCCGTGGAAGACTGCTGCAGAAGAGGACTTGTACGCCATTAATACACAGCCAATAGGAAGCGCGACACGTCAGAGAATTGATTGCAGGGCGTGCATCATAGGGCTTGTAAATTTTTCTCGTTTATTAGAAGTTATAGATATAGATTAATGTTCCTAAAATCATCTAACTACATGTTGACTAGTTTCAACTTATTTTATGGTATCAACTTAACTTAAATTTTAATTAATATTAAGAACTAATAATATATAAATCAAATTTAAGCATGAATATTTCTAAATTAATTTAAAACTCGTAACATGTAGCAAGAATCGTTATCAACCAAAATGTGTCAATTATATGAGTTTTCTTTTGAACATAAACCTAAGTCTAATGATCATACCAAAACAAGTAATTAAAATAAACAACAAATCAATTAATCATCAAGATCAAAACATGCTAGGATTTAAATGTTGCAAATACAAGTTGCAACTTTTGACCAAAAATTCTTTTTGGATCATCAAAACTCACGGCTCAAAAAACAAAAAAACAAAGATCAATCCAAAACCATTTTGCCATAACTAATTAAGCACTCAATTTGCAACAAGAATGATAATTCAGATATTGCAATACAACCTAAGCTCTTGAAACCACTAATGGGATTTCGTTCAAACTTTCATGTACACATATGACCATTTAGATGACTAACAACATTAGCCATGACAAGCGGAAACAATGACCATTTAAATTTTATACAAGTTCCATATTAGTTTAGATCTTCATGCAATATGTAACTAAAAAAAAAAAAAAAAAAACAAAAAAAAAAAAAAAACAATATATACATCATATATATTTGAACCATATACATAAACATAATTCATCATAATCATTTTATGTATAACAATTATAATTAACAACATTAATTATAAAAAATCAAGAAAGAACATAAATATAAACAGGATGCTTACTTGATTTCGGATGGTATGTGGATTAATTCCCCGAGTCCTAACCTATATGATCAATCCAATGATACCATGACTAACACAAGTTAAATCAAAGTGTAATCACCCAAAACAACCAGCATGATTGATCCACACTAACTCTTTTGGCTAACCCACGGTTGCAAGCCAATATTACAACGTGTGTAATCAGTTAGCCAACAACTAATGATTATAGGGCAAATTACCTGAAAATGTATGCAACTTGCCACTTTTTCCCATTGTATGTAGCTTTCTCTTTTTTTTCCCAATGTGTCACTAAACTTGCTAAATTCGTCCATTGTGTGTAGCGATGACTTGATTCACCTGCTGGAGCAGGTTAACCTAACGGTCGTTAGGTTTATCATTGCACCGTTAGTCCTTTAGACTAACGATCGTTTATCATGGCTACATACAATGACAAAAAGTAACAAGTTAGATGACTTTTATTATTTTTAAAATTTATGTACGTTTTTTACATGTTTTTGCACACATTTTTATACACGCTTTTATACACACATTTTTATACACGTTTTTATGCATGTTGTATACGGATTTTCATACATACATTTGTATACACGTTTTTATGCACGTTTTTATACACACGTTTTTTATACACACATTTTTATGCACGGTTTTACACACGTTTTTATAAACACAGATTTACACACGTTTTTATACACACGTCTTTATATAGACATTTTTATACACACATTTTTATGTTTTTGTCTTTTTTTTATGTTTCGTCGGTTTTTTTACGTTTTCGTCGGTTTTTTNTGGGAAAAAAAAAAAAGAAAGCTACATACAATGAGAAAAAGTGGCAAGTTGCATACATTTTCAGGTAATTTGCCCATGATTATAACTAGAATGAAGAGCATGAGAAACCAAGAGATTTGCCCCTTAACTTGTAAATTTATAAATTGTTGGACACTCTAAGTATGTGATAACGAGGTAGTACTCGTGTTCAGTACTACCTCGTTATCACATACTTAGGGTGTACAATAATTTATAAATTGTTGGACACCCTAAGTAAAATTTATAAATTGTTGGACACACTAAGTATGTGATAACGAGGTAGTACTGGACTGGGAGGAGAAAGCTTTTTCTTATTTTTAGGTTAGGAATGAATTATGACTTAGCTTGTTAAGAATGAAAGGCTAATTCCGCATATAAGGGGAACTAGTAATCCATTTCTAAAATAATCCCATAAGTAAATAAAAGTCATCATCCTTTTATTTATGTCCATTTCATACGCCTAAATGGGCTTGCAACACAAGTCTATTTCATTTTCCGTTACTCCTCGGTTAGTTAACTTGCTTAGTTACTTTCCTAAGCATTTGACCTCGTAAGCTTTTATTGTGATACTATGGCTATGTTTGGCACAAAGCTTTTTGGAGCTTTTTTGGGCAATGAGCGGTGAACAACGAGCTTTTTTATTTTTAGTGTTCGTTTGGCATGAGAGCTGTGGGCTTTGCTATTTTTTAGGAAAGCTCATTTTCCCAATGCTTTTTTATGAAACTGTGAGCTTTTTTGGCTACTGCTCACAGCTCACTGCTACTGCTCACAGCTACTTTTGCCAAACATAGCCTATGTATGCTACATATACATAGGATCTCTATTCGCGCTAGTGTGTGACCTCATATGGTCAATAAAAATAACCAACCCTATTAGAAATTTGTTGTCCCGTGCACACAAAATCCATCACCCTTAATAAGGTATCCTATATTCGACAAATCGCGATTTTGTTAGGCTAGAGCTATATTTTTCAGCTATGCAAGTATTTTATAAATAAATTATGGGTTAATATATGTAGGGTTTGGCTCGGAAAATTCGAGTTGAGCCCGAGCTTGACTCGTTAAAATCTATATAGCTCAAGCTTGAGCTTGGTTTGTTTTGAGTTTTATGTTTTTAGCTCGAGCTTGGCTTGTAAGGTATTTTACAAACTCGGACTCAACTAGTTTTTATAACAAGTTATACCAAATAATGCTTTGACCCGAGCTCATGGATCACGGGATAGCTCCTATCTTATGGCTCGGGCCTAGCATTATGATTAAATTTTTTGCCTTATTGCGACTAATCAAGCCTCGTGGTGCCGCCTAAGAATGAGTATTGGGTTCAAGTCTGGGTCAGTCATAGTTCATATACGAGAAGTTTATGGCATGTTTGGTAAAAAGATGTTGCGACTATAGAATAAAGATAGTGAACCTAGCACACCGAATAACATAATGCCACGTGGACATCCCCAATAACAACCACCCTCAATCCAAGTGCCTTGTAGTTTCTTTCTGTATCACTCATATCAAATCAAAGGGTGTCCTAAAAACCAAAATAAAAAAAGAGCAAATATCATCATCAAAAATCACAGGATGTCACTTTTGGTTCCATCAATGGCTACCCAAAAGCCTCTTGCATTTGCTACAAATGGCTATAAGAAGGTTTGTTTTGTTTTACCATTTCTAGTTTGTACCTTACAATTTAGTAATGCATATTGGTACATTGGATGTATCTTTTTATGTGGATGATTGTTGTTTTAGCCATTATGTGTTGCACTTTAATGTGTAACTAGTGTTAGAATAACTACTTAGGTGGCCAACTGTTAAAAAACTCGTGACTATTATCACTAAAATGTGAGATGTCTCAAGTTCAATTTCTGTTTTGTGCAAACAACCTTAAAGTAGCCCCAGTAACCCCCTGAGCCCGGTTTGAGTCTATGTGGCGGTGTAATAAAACCACGTGGATTAGTCAGCCAAAAAGTCGGAAAACATGGTTACGCAAAAAAGAAAAAAAAGGAAAAACTAGTGTTGCAACTTCACTGGAGATAAGATGAGCAATGCAAAAAACTAAGATAGTGTTGGCAAATGAGCAAATTGGGTAAAGTTTAAAATGGATGCGTGTCACGGGTAATGTTCGAGTGTGGAATCAAAACTGGTAAAATCGGGCCTTTTAATAGATAATTAATTAAATTAAATATTGTTTTATGTGGCTTTCAACCCGCTTAACCCGTTTAATCTTTTTGACCCTTTTTTTAATGATGTGTTATCAATAAATTACAACCTGACTTAACGGTTCCCATATGAGTGTATGAATAAGCTGATACTGGAACATCTTCTAAAAGATGTAAAGCACCATAGGAGCAAAAGACGGGGGTTTACAGATTTGGGTTTGGGTTTTTATCATGGGATTAAAGTTTACAACACACCAAATTTATCTACAGCCTTAATGAAAAACGTTAAAACCACCGTAAATGACAAAAATGATGGATTTTGGCATGTCGAATGGGATTATGCATCGCCTTTTGTACTTAGCAATCTAGCGATTGATCAGACTAAAAAGATTGCAACTACTCTAATAAACTCTTTATATTTCATATTCACCATAAAACACAGGCTGCATCAATGAAGGGTGAAGGGAGCAAAAGATCAACAACAACATCAAGCATCAAACTCCTAACAAATGTCGAGAAATTAAAACTGCTAACTAAAGCCGAGAAAGCCGGTTTGCTTTCAGCAGCAGAAAAGGCCGGTTTTTCACTATCTTCAATAGAAAAACTCGGGTTGCTTTCAAAAGCCGAAGAGCTTGGAGTCCTTTCAGCTGCAACGGACCCATCAACACCATCAACTCTAAGAACTTTAAGCTTAGTCCTATTGGCATTAGGCCCCTTTTTTGTGTATTTGGTACCAGAAGAGTACCCATGGGAGATTGGGGTTCAGGTTGCGGTTGCACTTGTTAGTGTTGTCGGTGGTTCTGCTGCTTTCGCAGCTTCAAATTTTGTGGCTAATTTGCAAAAGTCAAGTTGAAGTGTATTTATTTGGTCATTTGGGTTGTATACAATATAAATCCGCGAAATTTGCAGATCGTTAGGGTATGAAACTATGAATTGCGTATTGCATTAACACGCATATTTGCAAAAGCGTGTCGCAAAGATTATAAATAGATACCAATAGTCTACAAAAGACCGTATTTTTTTGCCACTTGAATATACTAGGGGTGAGCATCGGGCCGGTCCCGACCCGTCCCGACCCGATACCGACAAAGCCCGAATCCCGAGATCGCCGGAAAACCAAACCGACTCCCGACGCGAAACCAATCGGTTCGGTATCGGGACAGTCGGGATCGGTCGGGATCGGGGGGATTTGTCGGTTTTCTTTGTTGTTTTCCGGTTTTCATCCCGTCCCGACCCGATACCGACAAGCCCGAATCCCGAGTTCGCCGGAAAACCAAACCGACTCCCGACCCGAAACGGAATCGGGATCGGAATCGGGACGTCGGGATGGTCGGTAGTCGGTCGGGGTATGCTCAGCCCTAGAATATACAGAAAATTCACAAACAGTCAAGTTCAAGTATGTTTTGATGGTCATCTGTGTTGTTATTTGAAACTTGCATACTGGTGGGGGTAAGAATTGCATGAAGATTTGAGCAAATATTTCAACTTCTTGCAAAAGGGTGTTGTAAATATTCAAAAAATGAATACCTGTGGTCTATAAAAGATCACATATTTGCGCAACTTGAATATACAAAAAAAAGACTAACTAAAGCTAAAGAAAACAGAAAATCTGAATTTATGGTCAAAATTTTGATTGGATGCTTGATTACTTGTGATTACTGTGCGGATTTGGTATCTTTACTTGGTTGATTAGTGTATCTGCTACCCCCGTTTTGATCAACTCGCCTATAGACCTCTGAAGTGCGTCCAGTGGGACCCTTTGAACGGTTTCGAAACTCCCCTTGGTATCTAGATTCGTTTCTGCCAAAGCTTCGACCAGCAAAGTATCCACCACGGCCCCTGAAACCACCATTCCTTTCCGAAGAGTATCGCCCTCTTCCACCACCACCATGGTTGCCACCAACTGAAAATCCAAATTAACATGGATTGATAAGGTCAAATGGTCATTGATGAGTTGAATAATTTGGAAAAAAATCATCTGAAAGGACTTGTAATACCTCTTGTTGTAGTTCTCTTTTCT
The DNA here is from genome assembly GCA_014162995.1 of Artemisia annua. NCBI lineage: Eukaryota > Viridiplantae > Streptophyta > Magnoliopsida > Asterales > Asteraceae > Artemisia > Artemisia annua. The sequence continues at coordinate 26,980 of LBNU01032721.1, forward strand.
TCAACAACCACTTGACGATTGCCGATTGTGATAGAAGGTGCCTAAAAGTTATTTCAAACATTGAGCACACATAGACTAAGCATAGACATATTGTGTAACTAGAGGGGGTGATTTCGGACCATTTGATGATAAAAGGGACTCAGGTTATATTTCATCTCAAACGGGTCAAACCAGTAAAACTGCGCGACTTTTGAGTCGTTTGACCCCCACGCCCCATCATCCCCTTTAGCTGCAACTATAATTAGTGTTGGTATTATTAAACATAATTTTCGACATACTAACTATTTATTAAAAAGTTCAAAGATTAGAACAAAAAGTGTCATAGGTCGATTCAACCCCCACCAACCCCTTTAGCTGTAGCTATAATTAGTTTGGTATTATTAAACAAGAGTCTCAGGAGAGCCACAATTATTTGTATATGTAAAGGTTAACATGATGAAGCATATTGATCTAGACATGAGCAATTAAATGTTCAATGCAATTCTAGCTTATTTTGCGAAGTCTCAAAGCAGTTGGACTACTACTTGCACAGGAAGTCCCGACATTAAAGCCTGAATGCAACCAAGTACCAGCTACAAACCATTTTCAGAATATAACCTGACCTAGGAGGTTGAAGTGTCATAGGCTAAAAACCGACCATCATTGTTTTCAAAATTTGAATTTAGAAATTGAACTCAATGATCCCAACAAATGAACCAAATTATTGAATCGATGACCCTGTGATTAGTCTAGTTATAATTTCTCAGAATCTCCTTCACTTTGCACATATACGTCAACCAGCCCTCAAAAGAGAGACAACTTCATAGCTATACACATAATATATCAATATAATGGGTAAACCGGTAAACATAAAGCTTTTTGAAACAATTTCAGATGTTTATCAGCACCAAACTTGCCCTTCTCATTCTTTTTAAAGAAAAGGGAAAAAAAAAATCCATTTACTATTCCGACTGATAGACTAGCATAGTTGTCAAAAGCGAATGCGATTGCAAGGCGCAAAGACCCAAAATCTCGCCTAGGCGAGAGGCGCATAAAAAGCGCGGGCCCGAAAAAAAAAAGCGTACCATGAACCCTAATTTCCAAAATCAAACCAAACGTGTTTCTGGGTATGATTCGATCCTTGTATCATGTTTATAACATGATTCCGACCAAAACCCACCCATTTAATCACACTCCTAGGCCCAAATCGTCGCTTTAATTGTCTGTGCGCCTGAGCCTACTGTTTTGAGCGTTGGGGGCCCGCATCGCAGTCGCATCTCGCCTAGGCGCGTGAGGCGCACGCTTTTGACAACTATGTAGACTAGACTGCAAAATGTCTATAAGTTCTCCTTCCCGTCAATGACACACTACATGTATTAACCAAAAAAAACTACACTTTAATGGACTTGAAATCTTTATATGATGAAACATGACTCCAAGCAATATAAATTTAAAATGGTATGTCAATTGCAAGTCAAAAGCTCAAGATAATCCTATTCCAAATAATGACCTAAACTATGGATAGAATCCCATAGCTAGCAAAAGCAATGATATGAATCGAACATTCCTATAATGTTAGATAAAGCTCATAATATGACAAACCATCCCTCAATTTCTATAAAATTAGAGCAAAACCTAACATAATATAAAAAAGAATGGCTCACTGGCAAATCTATTCCAAAAGAAATTCTAACTGCAGACTTTATAACGAGTTTATCATGAAGGTAAACTAAATGATTTCTCCCTGAATAACCTCGTTATAAAGTGTATGCTTGGTTTAAATCTAATATCTGATCGTTTGCCAACATGTTGTTTAGGTTATATATTAAGTTTGGCATTGCTCTGTTTTACACATAGTGGGACTTTTTGTTTTAATTGTAAACTTTCTATAAACGTCTATTAGTTCTTCATACCAATGTTTTCTGCTAAATATCCAGAATTTTGAACTGTTTACAGTAAGCATGTCACTGAAACCAAGAGTGAAGTAAAAATATGGTTATAAATTTGTTTTGATAATAAAGTTTTAAAGTGTTGAACGTTGTTGTGAAGTTTCGTATTTAACCTTCATATGTTAATTTCATTAGGTAAATTCTGGTAGAAATTGCAAAACTGTCTCATCATTTAGAGGCAGACACCAAGGCAAAAGTGCAAGGTTAAGATGCAGACATTCTATTGAAGTAAAAGCAAGAAAATCGAATGAATTCATTCTCAAGTGAAAAAGATGATACTATTCTTCTAAAAACAAAGCAAGAACAAGCACGGTATCAAGGTCATACCTTTATGGCACTGTGCATGGAATCCAACGACTCGAATTCGACAAAGCCAAAACAAAATCCCTGATGCTGGAAATAAGGAGAAAAAGAACAAATTTAGTGATAAATCTAGACCATACAAATTTCAATGTTATCGAACACATGACACATTAAAAAACAAACCTTGTTACTTCTGACTTGGACACCATTGCTATTAATTGGACCAAACTTTTTAAATTCCTCCTCAAGTTGTGTGACTGTTGCATTCATAGGCAAATTGCGTACATATATGGAGTGACCTTCAACTAAATCCAAGGTAAATACTCTAAGGTCAAATGGTCATTTGATGAGTTGAATAATTTGGAAAAAATCATCTGAAAAGACTTGTAATACCTCTTGTTGTAGTTCTCTTTTCTTCAACAACCACTTGACGATTGCCGATTGTGATAGAAGGTGCCTAAAAGTTATTTCAAACATTGAGCACACATAGACTAAGCATAGACATATTGTGTAACTAGAGGGAGTGATTTCCGACCATTTGATGATAAAAGGGACTCAGGTTATATTTCATCTCAAACGGGTCAAACCAGTAAAACTGCGCGACTTTTGAGTCGTTTCCCATGCCCCATCAGCCCCTTTAGCTGCAACTATAATTAGTGTTGGTATTATTAAACATAATTTTTATTGATATAACATAATTTTTGACATACTAACTATTTATTAAAAAGTTCAAAGATTAGAACAAAAAGTGTTATAGGTCGATTCAACCCCCACCAACCCCTTTAGCTGTAGCTATAATTAGTTTGGTATTATTAAACAAGTCTCAGGAGAGCCACAATTATTTGTATATGTAAAGGTTAACATGATGAAGCATATTGATCTAGACATGAGCAATTAAATGTTCAATGCAATTCTAGCTTATTTTGCGAAGTCTCAAAGCAGTTGGACTACTACTTGCAAGGACCCAACATTAAAGCCTGAATGCAACCAAGTACCAGCTACAAACCATTTTCAGAATATAACCTGACCTAGGAGGTTGAAGTGTCATAGGCTAAAAACCAACTATCATTGTTTTCAAAATTTGAATTTAGAAATTGAACTCAATGATCTAACAAATGAGCCAAATTATTGACTCGATGACCCTGTGATTAGTCTAGTTATAATTTCTCAGAATCTCCTTCACTTTGCACATATACGTCAACCAGGCCTAAAAAGGAGAGACAACTTCATAGCTATACACATAATATATCAATATAATGGGTAAACCGGTAAACATAAAGCTTTTTGAAACAATTTCAGATGTTTATCAGCACTAAACTCGCCCTTCTCGCTCTTTTTAAGAAAAGAAAAAAAAAAATCCATTTACTATTCCGACTGATAGACTAGACTGCAAAATGTCTATAAGTTCTCCTTCCCGTCAATGACACACTACATGTATTAACCAAAAAAAACTACACTTTAATGGACTTGAAATCTTTATATGATGAAACATGACTCCAAGCAATATAAATTTAAAATGGTATGTCAATTGCAAGTCAAAAGCTCAAGATAATCCTATTCCAAATAATGACCTAAACTATGGATAGAATCCAATAGCTAGCAAAAGCAATGATATGAATCTAACATTGCTATAATGTTAGATAAAGCTCATAATATGACAAACCATCCCTCAATTTCTATAAAATTAGAGCAAAACCTAACATAATATAAAAAAGAATGGCTCACTAGCAAACCTATTCCAAAAGAAATTCTAACTGCAGACTTTATAACGAGTTTATCATGAAGGTAAACTAAATGATTTCTCCCTGAATAACCTCGTTATAAAGTGTATGCTTGGTTTAAATCTAATAGCTGATCGTTTGCCAACAAGTTGTTTAGGTTATATATTAAGTTTGGCATTGCTCTGTTTTACACATAGTGGAACTTTTTGTTTTAATTGTAAACTTTCTATAAACGTCTATTAGTTCTTCATACCAACGTTTTCTGCTAAATAGGGGTTCATATCAACAATTTACCCACCTAATTCATTAATAATACATAAAGAATTTGGGAGCTGTCTTTTCCAGGTTAACATGTTTAGTGTCACTTGATTCTGGAGGACTAGTCGTTCATGTGAGACATACATATAAATATCCAGAATTTTGAACTGTTTACAGAATTTTGATAATAAAGTTTTAAAGTGTTGAACGTTGTTGTGAAGTTTCGTATTTAACCTTCATATGTTAATTTCATTAGGTAAATTCTGGTAGAAATTGCAAAACTGTCTCATCATTTAGAGGAAGACACCAAGGCAAAAGTGCAAGGTTAAGATGCAGACATTCTATTGAAGTAAAAGCAAGAAAATCGAATGAATTCATTCTCAAGTGAAAAAGATGATACGATTCTTCTAAAACCAAAGCAAGAACAAGCACGGTATCAAGGTCATACCTTTATGGCACTGTTCATGGAATCCAACGACTCGAATTCGACAAAGCCAAAACAAAATCCCTGATGCTGGAAATAAGGAGAAAAAGAAGAAATTTAGTGATAAATCTAGACCATACAATTTTCAATGTTATCGAACACATAGACACATTAAAAAACAAACCTTGTTACTTCTGACTTGGACACCATTGCTATTAATTGGACCAAACTTTTTAAATTCCTCCTCAAGTTGTGTGACTGTTGCATTCATAGGCAAATTGCGTACATATATGGAGTGGCCTTCAACTAAATCCAAGGTAAATAACATTAGTACATGTACTCACAACCTCACAAGATGAAATAACAACTCAATTCCAGTTTATGAGATAAATAACATGATAATTTCACGGATGAATAGAAAAATACGTTTCTTACCATCGTCAAGAGCGTTACTGCTTTCAGGACCATTAACAGCCACAGGGGCTGATGTTTCTGGTTCTGACGAAGGCTTTGCGGCCTTTGATTTGTGTTGATCAGTGTTTGCAGGGGCCCACCTCAAACCGCTCGTCTGAACATTGCCAGAGGCAGATGCTCCAGAAATCTTGTTTACCCTTACCTGTAAATCCAGTGAAATAAATAAACCAGGTTAAAAAAAATATAAAATCAGCAAAGTGGAATTACATAATGTAACTGACATAAACCCACAATTGAAGCATATGATTTCTTTTCCTCTTGGGTTGTAGAGGAATCAGGTTTCCGAACCGAACTCGTTTCGTTTGAAATTGTCTGAATGGAAGCAGGTTCATTCACAATTTCTTCCTCAAGGCCTGACCCTGAACCGCCATTATCCTCAGGGTCACAAACTTCTGGCTCATTATCAAGATCCTTAGCTGCTGAATTTGTTGTAGAATCATATGTGGTATTATTTGAAACATGAGTCACCTCTGAAACATATGAAGATATGTAAAGCACAATTATAATAAAAAGCTATCATCATAACTAACAAAACCGATACTTTTAATTTAAGTCCACAATTCTGTTTATTTTGTTTACATCAGAGTGATCAATTGTTGCAACTTCCATTGGAAAATGCTAACAATTTTTGTAAATTTCTTAAGAATGATTAAGGTGCTAATTATGATATGATTACAAAAACAATATCATCGCAATACTCAGTATTCCTTAGGGAATAGGAAAAGGAAAGCAAAGGGAATGCAAAGGAATGTAATGAGCATTACTTAGTATTCCTTTCGTCAATAACTTTGCTTAGTTCATAAAAATAACTACAGTATAACATATGTGGTTTTAATGTTTTATACGGAGTATTATGTTAAATCAACATTTTAGATAACTATGCTAATATCATAAAAAGAAAAAAAGATAATGTAAATGTGTTATTTGCCCATGATCACGGATAATGGCATTTGATTAGTAATCACAACATATTAGATATTTGAAATCAAGTCAAGTAGGGGAAAAAAAAAAAAAAAAAAAAAAAAAGGCATGATTAATCATAAATAAATCAGTAAAATGCTTGCAATGATATTATGAGCATATTTGAGAAATCAACAAATAGAACCTTCACACTCTCGAAGATGAGTGCATAAAAATAAATTGAAAAAAATAAAAATAAAAAAGAGGTGGACTACGTGGGTTTTTGTGTCGGTTGCAAAAATCGAGAGGAGCGGGTAATGAAAACTCATTACCCCCAAAATTATGGGTAATGGAGTATGGTCCGATACTAAGGAATGATTAATTACATTATACTTAACCAAGCATCATTTTTCATTCTATTTCCCATTACCCATGCTTCAAAACCATCAACCAAAGCACCCCCTAAATATTTAAATGAGCCCATTCTATTATAACTAACTTTTTATTTGACCCGTTTGTGTAAGAACACAGTTTCAAATCGACCCGTTCATAAGCAAATGGGTTGAAACTGCCACCTCTTACTATTATGACACTGAGGAATTTAGGACAAACCTGCATTTGGTACTGCCTGATCTGCTGAACCACTTTCTACAATATTCCGGACAGATCCAGAGGTAGTCTCTAATAGAGCCGTTTCGTCACCATACCTAAAGACATCATTTTGAACAAAATAGCCCTTTTCTTGTGGAGCAAGAAAGAACGTTTGTGCAAACTTCCTTTTGACATTGTCTTTCCCAGTTAAGGATCCTGTCACTAGAACAATGACCCCAGCCTGATGTGAGTCTTGTGCATCAGCGGTTTTTATCTCCGCCTTAAAGTTCTTGTAATCAAGGGACTGAATCTTCTCATCAATTGCCTGATTTGAATCAGTTAAACATAAAAAAAGGGGTTTTAAATTTGGTTCTAATTTTTAATCTCTCATCAATTGCCTGATTTAAGCCATTTATTCAGCTCAAAACCAGTTATCATCTAATGGTAATTATTATTTTGTGATGTATTTACGACGCACACGCAAAAAACAAAAGAAACAAAAAACCTTATACCTAACGAAGGTGTCATATGTGTCTTTGTATGGAACCAATATCTTCCACAACATATAAGAGAGTTGCTACACGACAGCTTCAAACACCTGTATCGGATAACAAGTCACATGCTCTATTCTTCTCTACATCCAAGAGATTGGTTGAAAAAACTTATGCAGACACATCATTTAGCATGTGATTCGTTTGTTCTTCAATACAAAGTGGTAAAAACTTTGCGAATGTTGTGTCATTATGGTAGTTGTTTCATGACAACTTCGAACAAATTTCATTAATAAATTAGTCTCAAAGGTAAGTTTATTCTTGTTTTGGTGTCATAACTAACTTCAACATATTGATATTGAACCAACTTTTGCAAGCACACCAATCTTCTATAGTTTCCATTCATCAACTACTACTTTGAGTGCCACAAAACCAACAAATCGAACCAAAGTTCATCTTTCCACTTTTAGATTTATCAATCAAGAAAATATAATTTCTGTGTAGCTTCTACCATCACATTAATGATGAAAGAGGTTGGGAGTTGGTCCATTTTTAGCGGCTTTTTGAAGAGAAAAAATGTTTTTGAGAAAGTTATAGAAGAGCTAAATCCTTTCAGAAATTGTTGTGTTGGACACCACCAAGTTGCATCATAACATGTATTCTGGACTCTGGAGGGTTCAGTTATTCTTAATGTGGATATTGGTTCCAAACTCCTCACGAAAAAATATCGGACTATTGATTTAGTTGTGTGGAAATTTAGAATCAGAACCCGTTAAAAGAATATTTAAACCCTAGTATTCACGTAAGCACGCATGACACAAGCATAGCAATTTTTCAAAAAGGCTAAGTTCTTCGATAAACTTTCTAGAAAACATTTTACAAAGTAATATCAATGGGTCACCATAAGCTTTAAATGAAAACTGGCCAGCTCCTAACTTTTTGCATCATTGACGTGATTGGTAGAAGTTATAGAGAATTGTTGATGTACTCGTGGAGTAGCACCAAAGTTTTGGCTTGTAAGTGTTACTATATTAGGTGATGAATTGAATATGTTGAAAGATGTGTGTGCCTTTGAAAGCAGTTTTCAATCAGTTTCTCCAAGTTAGTTATCATCTAGAATTCTAGGCTAGAATAAAATTACCATAGCGACTGATATTTTGATGAAATATATTAGAAATTGCAATGAGGCAGCTTCTTCATTGGTTCATTGGACCCAAAAAAGATGGGTCATGTATTAAAGAATGAACTCAGAACCACTGAAGGTGTATTCACAAAAGCTATTGTTTATCAATTTGTCAAAGTAAGTTATGATCCAGAATTCTAGACAAGAAACTATATACATGACTTGGTTTTCGATACAAGTATTCGAAGTTGTGATGAGGCAGCTCATCCCTCACTAGTTGTCTAATCTCTCAGTTAATACAAAGGCACATATGACAGCTTGGTTTCTACAGTTTATCACTTTTTTTGCTAATGCTCATAAATACATCACAAAACAAGTTACAATAATATCCCCTTATTAATTCAATCAACCATTTATATCGTAATAAGACTAATCAGTTATGATTAAGAAAGACAACACAATAATCTTTTAGTTAGTCCAATACTAGAAGGCCGGAGATCACTTGATATAAGCAACCGATATAAAGACATAAAGAATGTCCCATCGAATAAGACACATCCTAAATGTAAGCAAAGTGACAGAAGGGTCTTGACTTGAAAAGCAAAATAATAAATAAATGGCTATGAAGGGACCATAAAAATCTCCCAAATAGATCACATAAATATGTGTCCGTCATGTGACAAGGCTCAAATATAAGACAGTAATATTTTCTATAAAACAAAGAACTGAGAACCACAAAATGACTCACTTGCATTGTTGTTACGGAAGTCATCAGGCCATTTGTATTTGGCCTGCTTAAGATACTTGAATCCTGATAAAACTTGTGAACTAATTCAGGAGATTGATGAAGAATATGGTAGTACTGCTCCACGAACGCATTGCCAACAACTTGAGCACTTGGAAGAACAGCAGCAGGACTTGCAGCCTGCATTGTCATCTGCATAACACACTGAACATTGGTATCCTAGTGATAAGAGCTTGCAGTAATAAAAAATAGTAATACTGGTGACATTTAACACTCACTTAAAAAACAAGAATAACAATCAAACAGAAAACGGTCAAAATAAAAGATGAACTGTTAGCAAGGCTGATACTCTATACCGACACAGTTAAAGTTGTCGTTTATAGTGGCGGACCAAAGACCAAAAGTCATGGAGGTCCATTTTATGAAACGTACAGAAAAATCGTAACCCAAAATTTAGGGACCATGTACATTTTAGAAAATCGGTATATTTTACATAATTTTACACTACGCTAGGAAAATCCATGGGGTTCCCATGCACCTCTGGGAACCCCCCTCGGTCCGTCCCCTCGTTTATATGTTGTAGAGCATCAATTAAACATGTTTTACATAAATTAAATAAAGGTAAAATAGAATCCAATATCTAAATAACTACCCTTGTATTAGGGGTAGTTATTACCAATAATGATTGTTATTAAGTATTCATCAAAATCTCACCATTGTTCAAGATAAACTGAAACAAAAGTTTTTCAGTGTGTCACCTACCATGATACCCATGGCATATCCCAAATGTGGAAAACAAAACAGACACAAGAGAGTATTAAGTAAAGCACAACTGAGTTTGTGGTTCTTTCTATAATACAAAGGAGAAGCTAAAAATGAAGCACTGTGTCAAAGACTTGTCTTTACAAGCTCTCGAACTAAGTCATACCACCTCGGACCCGTCTCGTAAACCCAAGAAAGAGCACAAAAAACAAAAAACAAGTTGACCACATCAACAAACAAAAGGAAGAAGAACTTGTATTAATCTAATATTCCCCCACCTCTCCAATGTATGCCTAAGATTAATCTTATCTGACCCCGAGTTTTAGATATTTACATAAAACATTAAACACACTTCAAACCCCTTCCATCTTCTTCTTTACAAGCCATGAGTTATTTACACAAATCTTAACTTGTTTAGAACCTTCTACATTCCCAACGTATTCACAAACGTCTTAAACACATGGTATAATAAGCCATTCATAAAACGGAAACTAACATATACAATTGAAGAACATATGCTCAAATACTAATTCAACGCCGCCAACCCCCCCCAAAAAAATAAATGCATTGCCAACAACTTGAGCACTCGGACGAACAGCAGCAGGACTTGCAGCCTGCATAGTCATCTGCATAACACATTGAACATTGGTATCCTAGTGATAAGAGCTTGAAGTAATACTGGTGACATTTAACACATACTTAAAAAACAAGAATAACAATCAAAACGAAAACTGTCAAAATAAAAGATGAACTGTTAGCAAGACATACTCTATACCGACACAGTTGATTTCCAAAAGTAGCCAATTTTTGGTTCACTTTCTAGTAAAACAAAAGTTTCCAAATTTAGTCTTGTGCGACCACTAGACCGCCGTGAGACCCCATACAAATCGCGACACAATGTCCAAAGTTAGGTGGGATTTTTTTGACCGAAGTGACAGTTTGTGCGACCACTTATTTTATTGCTCGACCGACATGACATTTTTGTCTTATTAGACAAGTGGGTCCCCCAGTTGACTTTTTTCCTTTTTGAAAAGTGGGACCCACTTGTCTGAAAAGACAAAAATGTCTTGTCGGTCGAGCAAAAAAAAGTTGTCGCACAAAATGTCACTTCGGTCAAAAAACATCTCACCTAACTTTGGACACGTGTCGCGATTTGTATGGGGTCGCACGGTCTAGCGGCGCACAAGACTAAATTTTGAAACTCTTTTAATACTGACTACCCAAAAACCAAAAATTGGCTACTTTTTGGAAATTCCTCTTAATCTAATAGGCCCTCACCTCTCCAATGTATGGCTAAGATTAATCTTATCTAACCCTAAGTTTTAGATATTTACATAAAACATTAAATACACTTCAAACCCCTTCCCTCTTTAATTCATCAATTTGTGTGGCGGTGAGTTCAAACCCTGTGGATTAGTCGGCCAAATGGTCGGAAACCATGGTTACCCAAAAAACCCTTCCATCTTCTTCTTTACAAACCATGAGTTCTTTACACAAATCTTAACTTGTTTAGAACCTTCTATAATCACGTATTCACAATCGTCTTAAACACTTGGTATAATAAGCCATTCATTAAATAATAATAATAATAAATAAAAATAAATAAATAAAAAATCAGCCAAAACACAGGCCCTATGTACAAAACAAAACAAGATATATATACATTTTCCAACAAATAAACACAAACTAAAACCAAAAAATAGATCAAACACACTTAAAAAAACTCACAAACAAACACTATATAATAACAATGGTCAATAAGTACACCAATAAACAAACGATTACATGGCAAACTAAGGTAACAAAAAACCATAATACATTATACAATCAAATAATAAACAAATTTACATATTTGTTACGAGACTGAGATCAAAAGGTACCTTTTTCTTATTGTTCTAGAGAGAGAAAGAGGGTGTCGTTATTTAGAGAGAGAAAGAAGAGATGTTTGAGGATCAAAGATTCTAAAATTAATGTTGTTGTAGTTGAAAGCGAATGAGATCAAATCTAACTGAAAAGGAGGTTTTTGTTGTTGAACACAAACACAACATAAGTGTTTTTCACTTTAACTACCTTCACTTTGCTTAATTGCTTATGTGCACTATCGAGCAAGAATAAATCAAATGTCGATGTGATTTCACTTTTTTGAATGACTAGAAATATAAAAATAAGAGTAAATTACACCGTTGGTCCTTAAACTTATGCCGGAGTTTATACGACATCCAAAAACAGGAATTGTTGCCTTTTTGATCCACGATCTCGAAAATATTATGCCACTGGTCCAAATTTGTAACGCTCGTTAGTTTTCCAAGTTATCTCAGTCCTCACGTGAGCTGCACATGAGGGCAGTTTGGTCCGATCACTTTTTGGTACTTATTTGTCACACCGCCTTGTTTTGTCAAAGTATTGTACACTCTTTCCCTTGCCACACATGTAACACCCTCAAAATTTGATACAGCGGAAGACTAATCAAGCTTTGGGATGCTACGGGATTGGTACACAACACAAAACATTCCAAAATCAAATATTTAAAGTTTACATTTTTATTCAAAAGTGCGGAAGTAAGCCCAAAAGAAATATAAAGATAGGTCCCAATAAAGTTATCAAAGTCTAAACTGATCCAATAAACCATGTCACTTGCCAAGCCTCCAACACGTGTTCATTCAACAGCAGATTCATCAATTTCCTGAGAAAACATACTAAAATGTCAGCTAACGCTGGCAAGTTCATACGTTTAATCATAAAGTATAACAGTGGACCAGAGTATATAAGTTTGCTATGCTAGGCCACAAACCATATAAATCATCCGCGCACAAAAGTGTGTCAAACAAACAATCAGCTATAGGTGCACCATATAGTTATACCCCGCACAGATGCAGCTCATACAATAACAATCCCGCACAAATGCAGCTCATATAACAATAATCCCGCACAGATGCAGCTCATACAACAAATAACCTTAGTCAACTAACATAGCTATAGCAAAGTCATAAAATAAACAATTGGTCAATTCAAAACGGTTTTGCATGTTTTCTCACCTCAAGATTTCAATAAACTGTTTATGAGTAAAAGTGAGGCTATGAAACTCACCTCAGTCCAGTAATGTTGTAACACCCCAACCCGATAAGGGTAGAAGTGCCACATTATAGTGACATATCAAAGCAAGCACAAGCATACATCTCAAGTAATACAAAATGAGTATCAAGGTTACAAGGGAGACTGAAGTACAAGTACAAAAGAAAGTAATACAAATACTAAGTCTGGAATGTACAAAAGCTCCTACTAATCCACAAGCTATCAAGGTAAAGTCTTCTAAGTCCAATGCACTCTCCACTCATAACCCAGCTTCCTACTAAAACCTGCCGCAGGAAAAGAAATGCGGCTGAGCTACGAGAGCCCAGTGAACAGATATGAAAGTAACAAGCAATATAGAATGATGTATATAAAACAATGGAAAGATAAAGTAAAGCATAAAAGAAGTACAACCGAAGTAAGAAGAACCTGTATTAAAGTTGTAAAGGTGTAAGGTATAAAGGTATAATGGCCAGGTCAGTTATCCACCACGAGCCCAAATCAAGTCAAGTATCAAGTCAAGTCAAGTAATCAAGTACCCATGCATCCGGAGGGGAGACCTCGGAATACCAAGTATAATATGAGGGGATACCTCCAAGGGTTGGAGTAGCTAGCTCCCAAGATGTGAAAGACGTGTATAGCATACACCATCAGTCACCAAGTATATAACAAGTAATATGATAAATCCATCAAAACAAGAACAAATCTAGGATGCATCCATACGCCCCTGTAAACAAGTCATAATCATAGCAGTAGTCGATAATCAAGTAGGGACGGTGGGGGACATCTCTCCAGCCCCACTAGAGTACATAACATTGGTGCATCAATATTATGGTTGTGGCTACTCCACAACAAGTAGTACCAAGTATAACAAGTGGTGGCTCGTAGTCTCAAACTGTGGGTCAAAGGTCAAGTTCAAATATCAAGTATCCAAGTTCACATTTCATATCAAGTCAAGTTCCCATATCAAGTAGTTCAAGTCAAGTTTCATATCAAGTGTACATGCCAAGGTTCACATAAAGGTTCAAGTCAAGATTCAAATCAAAAGGTTTATTATCAAGGCCCATAGTAAAAAGGTTCAAGATGGAAAGGTTTATACCAAGGTTCATACTGAGAAGGTTCATGTGGATTTCATGTTTAAGGTTCAAGATAAAGGTGCAATAGTGAGAGAGTACGTAGAGTTTAGTGTAAAGGTTCATGTCATAAGTTCAAGTAGAGGTTCATATTAGGTTCCAATTAAAAGTTCATGGCAAGGGTTCAATTCAAATGTTCATGTCAAATGTTCATTTAAAAGAAATCTTTTAATAATGGTTTTCATGAAAATCAAGGTTTTCAATAAGGTAGTCCTTAAAATAAATGTTCATAAAATTAGTGAAACTTCATATAAAGGTGGTGTTACATAATGTTCATAACCCTCATTTTAAAATAGTTTTTCCTCAAAACATTTTCATAATATATTTACTAAAAGTCTTCTCACCCGGTTATAATATTAATAGCACTTTCAAAATATCAAGGGTTATATCAAGTTCAAGTCAAGGTTTGAATCAAGTATCATAGTATAGGTTTTCAAGTCAAGGTATAAGTCAAAGATCAAAGTACGTAATTTTAACACAGGGTTCAAATCAAGGTTCAAGTCAATATTATCATATCAAATTTATTATATCAAGTGTTTCATGACAAGGTTATTTCAAGGTTCGAGAATCATAGTATAAGTTTCAAGCAAGGTTCAGTTTGAAAAGGATCATAGCAAGGTTCAATAATCAAGGGAACATAGCAAGGTTCAATAATCAAGGGAACAAAACAAGGTTCAAGATATCAAAAGAATAGGAAAGACAAGAGTGCATGAGAAACCTGTAGATAGGTCAGAATATATGTACCTTAGTTCAAAAGCAACAAGGGAAACAAGGAAAAAGGATCATAATCCCGCTTCACTGGACCTATATGAATTGGTAACCAAGTGTTACATTTAGGTTAAACATGATTAGGTTATCCCTTTTTAGTATACTTTCCAAAAAATAGTGACTTTCCAAAAATAGCAGGTTTCCAAAATTAGCAGATTTCCAAATTTAGCAAGTTTCTATATCAATAATATTATCCATTCATGATTATAATTAATGTTTGGATGAGTTAAGTGTTCAAAATGTCAATTATGTAAGATTAGGGTTTAGTATGGTAGTTTAATATGTTTTAGGGTCAATTATGTGAATATAACAAGTTTAGGGTTGATAGTGAAAATATTATAAGATTAGGGTATAAAATGTAAGTATTAACAAGTTTACATGGTTTCACAAGTTAAGCCCTTAAGTTATACACACTTAACCCTTATTTACCCTTTTAAACTTTTTTATCAGCTTTTAAACACAATCAGGTTACAACTATACGAATTTTTTATCCATATTAGAACTCAAAAATAAAATTCACAAAAATTCATAGAGATACTTCAATGTCTTTAGAACCTACACAAATTTTCCCAGAATTTATTACCAATTGAAAACCCCTTTCAAAAATTGTTTCCCAAAACATGCCCAGAAAGTTAACTGCAGAAACACCCCGAAAGTTTGCATTTAATATACATACCCAGACCTCTCAGAAAAATCCTCANACGTGTTCCTAACAGCAAGGTTCAATAATCAAGGGAACATAGCAAGGTTCAATAATCAAGGGAATATAACAAGGTTCAATAATCAAGGGAACATAACAAGGTTCAAGATATCAAAGGAATAGGAAAGACAAGAGTGCATGAGAAACCTATAGATAGGTCAGAATATCTGTACCTTAGTCAAATGCAAACAAAAAGAGAAAGCAAGACAAGAATGGCTACTCCCGCTTCACAAAACCTATACGAATTAATAATCAAGTGTCACTTTAGGTTAAATAGGATTAGGTTATCCGTTTTAGTATACTTTCCATTGTTAGTAACTTTCTATTTTAGGTAACTTTCCATATTTAGTAACCTTCCATAATTAGCAGGTTTCCATAATCAGCAGGTTTCCATATTTAGCAATATTAGTCATTCATGAGTATCATTAACATTTGGATAAGTTAAGTGTTCAAAATGATAATTATGTAAGATTAGGGTTAGTATGGCAGTTTAATATGTTTAGGGTCAATTATGTGAATATAACAAGTTTAGGGTTGATAGTGCAAATATTATAAGATTAGGGTATAAAATGTAAGTATTAACAAGCTTACATGGTTTCACAAGTTAAGCCCTTAAGTTATACACAATTAACCCTTGTTTACCCTTTTAAACTTTTTATCAGCTTTTAAACACAATCAGGTTACAACTATACGAATTTTTGATCCTATCAGAACTCAAAAATAAAATTCACAAAAATTCACAGAGCTACTTCAATGTCTTTAAAACCCACACGAATTTTCACAGAATTTATTACCAAATGAAAACCCTTTTCAAAAATCGTTTCCCAAAATATGCCTAGAAAGTTAACTGCAGAAACACCCCGAAAGTTTGCATTTAATAGACATACCCAGACCTCTCAGGAAAATCCTAAAAAATTCCAGGAAGTCCCATATAACCCAAATATTAAACCCGTAAAAGGATAGCTCCCAAATCTTTCTGGTTTGAAAACTAAAAATCAAAAACTACTACTGAATTTCAGACCCGAATACTCAGCTTTGACACTTAATCACACGAAAATTAGAAACATGACCAATACAACTTGAAATCACTCCCCGCCAATTGGAAAACTTAACTAAGACATAAAACTAAGTTTTAATCAAAAGAAACTGAATTAAATCATCATATATCATGAACTATCACGTTCACATATTCAGGTATATAAGCTGTCTTAATTTCAGATTTCATGTAACCCATCATAAAACATGTTTAACATCTTTTTAGAACGATTCACATCAAGTGGTTCATGATACTTTTAATCAAAACATTAACCTTCAACTAGGAACAAGAATCAAATGATTTCATGGATTATTCAAAAAGACATACACGTTTAGTATTCATGATTTTATGTATATCAATCATTCATATAACAATTTTATGTTCTTATTCGATTCATGCTTGTTAACCAAGGATTACTAGACATGATAGAAACCATGAAATCAAAAGAAAAGAGAAGGAAATTATATACCTAGGCGTGACAGAATTGGGGTTCGAATGGAAAGAACAAGGAGAACCCGAAACAATTTCCCTTTAGAAACCCTTAGCGTACAAGACCAATAACACCCAAGAAAGAACCCTTCAATGCTCACTCTTGCACCCTCCTATTGTTGTTGTTCAAATGGATGAAGACCAGGGAAAAAAATTTGGAAGCCGACACTTTTTAGAGAATTATTTAGGTTTAGGGTTTGTAGAAAAAAAAAACGTTTGTGTTGTTGTGTTGAGAAAACAAAAACCGCCCCCCCTATTTTATGTGTGTATGGGTCGAAAATTGGGCCACAAGGCCTAGGAACAAGTTGGGTTAATAAGGTTGGGCCATGGGATAAGCTTAGATTATATCTAGTTGGTTACACAAGAGAAAACGGCCCAAAACATTAGTCCACGAAGCGTAATAAATTTTCTCGTATTTTATTTAGGTCACGAAATTATTTTGGAGTTCTAAAATATTCAAAGATTTCCAAAATGACGTGTCGTTAAAGTTTTATGGATTTACGGTTAGTTGTTTAAGTTATATTCACGTTTAATTGTTTGTAACGTTATTTATAAAATTTAAAATTATACGTAATTTAGATATTCGAGATTTTAGGGCTTTACAACTCTTCCCCTCTAAAAAGAAAATTTTGTCTGCGAAATTGTAAAGAACACAAAATGAAGACGTATCAAATTATGCAAAACATGAAAACTCAGTTTCTCATGACCCTATCTGGTCGATCTAGATGGTTCTCCGTTTCACACAAAAGAAACATATCAGGTGGCTTCAAATCAAATGAATAGGATGTCGCATGCAAAGAATGATAAGGGTAATCCCCTGGGAAGAGATACGCGGAAGACGTTATGAACATGCGACAGCTGAGGAGATAGATTTAGACGATTGGAAACCTCCTCCGAAACGTACAAGAATCAAAAGGTCCAAATTCGGTTCCACATAATTCCGGTCCTTAATCAAACAATCCGAAAAGTAACGGTCTCACAGACGCGAATCGTAGAAGTAGCAAAACACAGGTGTACCCCTCAAAATGAACAAAGGCATTCAAGCAGATAGAAGACAATTCAATCGATAACATCGGACGGTAGAAGGCTCTACAACGAACCCTAAGATCATTATCAAGATACAAAGGTCAACAAACATATCCTCGCAGATCCAAACACATCAAAACGTACGGCGATAAGGCAGATCAAACGTATAGGTCGAAAGAACCTAAAGTCTCATTAATCGCAGATAGTCGCCAGCGGAAACAGAAGTCTAAGGCTTCTCTTAGGCACTACTCAAGATATCCTATGAACACAATAAGTGCACTTATATGACATCAGTATTATCACGTTGATCAGACGTTATAATACTAGCATCACATAATATGCCCTCATAATGGTCATACTCTATCTCAAGTTCGTGAATCAAAATTTATAAACCACCTAGTAGTCCAACTAAAACTTAGGGTTGGTCCTAGTCAAGATCAATAATGAAACAAAGTCGGCAAAACAAGTGAAACTCGCAATGACGTAACCAAATCAAGCCATATAACCAAGAGTAAAAATGAAACTACTGGTAAGAGTAACGAAAATCATTGAATGTCCATCAAAAGCAAGGTACGTCGTCAAAAGAGTCAATCCATTCATAACATAAATTTCAAGGTTCCAAGCTCGAGTAGTCGGTCCATGGTTGTCCATCAGCTCATAGGGTGAAAATAAAAACAATAAACTTGAGTCTGGTTCCTCAAGCCTTTGGCAGTTCTTCATGGAATTGTGGTGTGGAATTGCGAATCTCTGTCTTGATCACCGAGCATCCTTCCATCCGCAAATCTGCTTCTGCTCTCAATTCATCTTAGTACAACTAAAATGAATAGAGAAACAAAACTGCGGGTCTTTGACAGGTCTTCTATCACAGCATAATAAACCAAACAATAGCACAACACAACAGCTCAAGGCAGTATAGCACAATGGCAACTATGATAACGCGGCACAACGGACTCGGCACGACCTAATAATATAAAGACTCGTCTCAAAATATATTTCATAAATCAATTGCGCAAGGGTTTTCCAAAAGTTAACCATTTCCATTTCTAAGATCAATCATTTCCATTCCCAAAAATAATCCAATTCCATTTCCAAAAATAATCTAATTCTATTTCCATAATTAATTTCGTTTTAGCCCTTTTAAGAGAGTTTGGTATCATCATTCGTGTAACGAGAAGGAAACACTAACTCAAGAGTACACACGCCAAAAGGAAACAAGACAATGGAATTGACACAGAGAGTGTTGACGAGAACTCGAGTCAAAAAGAGATGACTGAGAGAAACCAAACAGATAACAAATAGTAAACACAACAAATAAGATGAATAGATTGTTAAGCGTCGGTACTTTCCCATAATCCCATGATAAGCAGAATTGCATGGTTACTCAAGAACCCACTTTGACACACTAATGACTTTGGATGGCTTTTCGAGGGGATAGTTGCAGACGGCTATCCCCGGCGAGAGACAAATTAAAAGACACTGAGAAAGAAGCTAGGCTTGGGTTCTCAGTATTTTGAGAATACTAACACTTTAACTATGCTAAGATATTCTCACTTCTTACTCTCTTGAATGTGCACATCCTTCGTTTTATGGAACTGGTTTATATAGTGGAGTGATTATTGTTGCTTCACGTTGGAATAGTGATCTTGCCAACTGTTCATAGATAGGCACGTACCTAGACATCTAGCCTTGATGTCCTTTTGGTTTTCCATAGTTGACAGCACCGCGTTCCCATGAGCTTCTTTTGTTCTTGGAAAGGAACACATATTTATCTTCCCAAGAGTTTTCGCGCTTAAACCTTTTTGACTCCCAATGTACCTTGGTCTTGATTCAGGGAGCTGAGATGTCATCAAGGTATTCCCGTCCTTGTGTATCTCTTGTCTCGAGCTAGAGTTGTGCAAATCAGCTTATCAGTACTTAGTAGATTTGCCCAACTCCTTAGGCGATATCTATGGCATGGTCTTCATAGATTCATGATGTCTTTGAATCACTGAGTGTTGATGAAGTCATGTTGATCACCACAACTTCACGGTCAGTTATATTGGTAGTTGGTGAGGTTGTTTATTGTTACTGAGAGTAATGTCATCAGGGGTATAGAAACATTTGTCAGATCTCTGTATCCCTGATGCTCCTCAAGTACCTTAATCACTGAGACTGCATCAGTGACTAAAGCGCTTACCTTCGGTTGGTTTAAATACCAACTGTCGAAGTAAACTTATTGAGGTTCTCCCCTGAGATAGGGGGAAGACATTCTCACCGATCACCTAGTGGGTTAGAATGATCACTGGTATTTGTCAGTGAGTGTCTGGTGCTATCTTATGTTCAAATCTTGTTGGACATTTAGGTCAATTGCAGGACCTAACAAATAGTATCGTGTCGTGGATTCGCAACTAGACATACGGATGGTATAAACCTCCGCATCCCAAACCAGTATATATNTTTAAGGGATTTTAGGGAGATTTGCATGTGCACATAAGTTGGTGGGTGCATGTGGCCGGTTCCAAGGGTATCCAAGGGGGGAAAATTATAGTTTTACTCCTCGTTGGTATATCATGTGTCGGTTTAAGCTTAAATGCAACCGTTACGTCCCGGTTTGACGTTTTTGGACACGACTACGTAAAATAAAGTTTTTAGCCACGGTTTTGTCAGAAAAGTAATAAAATGAGTTTACTGACTCAAAATATATTTACTTGACTTTTACCATAATTACTGTGGTGTCGGTTCACGTGCGGCGTTGTTTTTCAGAAAATGTGAGAAAGCTCTCAGTAAATTACGAAACTTGTCAGTAACTATCCGAAATGGATTAATTTGTGTTTACTGACAAAAATAAACTTTTTCAGAATTGACTGTAAGCTACAGTGTGTAGGACAGCTCCCGAAAACATGCAGAAATGTGCAGAAACATGCAGAAGTGTGCTAAAATGCATATAACGTTCAAAGTAAGTATAATAAATAGAAATTTATTATAAAATTAGTTTATGAAAAATACCATTTGTCACAAATGTCATCAGGGGTATAGAAACATTTGTCAGATCTATGTATCCCTGATGCTCCTCAAGTACCTTAATCCCTGAGACTGCATCAGTGACTAAAGCGCTTACCTTTGGTTGGTTTAAATACCAACTGTCGAAGTAAGCTTATTGAGGTTCTCCCCTGAGATAGGGGGAAGACATTCTCACTGATCACCTAGTGGGGTTAGAATGATCACTGGTATTTGTCAGTGAGTGTCTGGTGCTATCTTATGTTCAAATCTTGTTGGACATTTAGGTCAATTGCAGGACCTAACAAATAGTATCGTGTCGTGGATTCGCAACTAGACATACGGATGGTATAAACCTCCGCATCCCAAACCAGTATATATTTGCGGTGTCTCTTTACTTGCTTTATATATTTTGGTTGTGCTTGTGGTTGTTGTACCTGTTGTGTAACCATAAATTGATCTTTGAGGCTTAAATTCTTTGAACTTCGAAGAAGCCGAAAAGACCGTATTCACCCCCCCCTCTACGATTCTACAGTTAGTTATATGACCCGACCCATGAAGAAAGCCCATGGGCCATGGCTTTTGGATTATTCTAGAACTAGGGCAACACCCCTTATGCATTGTAAAATTATAAATACCCCTTCCATTGATGGGAAAGGGTGTTGATCTATTGTTTAACATATTTCATATTATTATTTACACATAGTTCCTTCCACTCGCTCTGTCTCTCACTATAACTTTCTCTCACTAAGATAAGCTTGTGTATGTCAAACATGGTGACCTAACATATACCTCATTCGTAAAGAGGTAATGTTACAACCACGCATGGATCCCTCCGTGCACCCGTCCCGATCAAAGGTGACACACTACGTATCATCCTCATCCTCGTCCTTAATGTCCACCACGTGGATCATCCAGGGCCATCATATTACCTTTACGGGTTACTCACCACCTTAAAGGTTCCTCTATAAATATTTAGCCATTTCCCCGAAATGGCCTAGGCCAAGTTGCACTCATCGTTAATATTCTGTCCCGAATAATAAACACACAACTGAGTCGACTCGTGAGTGTTACCCCAACTTGTGACTCCGATCATACCTTGGGTCCTTACCGAACGTGAGAAACCAAACGATCGACCAACCTCAAACCCAATACGTACCTTACATAAGCAATCTTCTTGAAATGTCTTAATATTCCTAAAACTTCGTTCCATATATTGTCTCATATATACGATCACATGTGAAACGAGTTTGCTAATATCTATCCTATTATGAAATATCACGATTGAAACTCATACCTTTAACTTAGCATAAACTTTTGGTAATCAAAGGACGAAACAAATAAACAAAATTGACCAAAAAAAAAAGAAAAAAAAAAGAAAAAAAAAAAACTTTATTCAAATTATCAAGCCAAATTCAAAGGTACCAAACACAAAATTTAAATTCAAAATGTACTAAATTTTAATTTCAAAGTATAATAAAAACTAATGTCACTGATCTCTATTTCTAAGAAACTAATGAGCTAATTACCAAATTCTAAACAGACTCAAATTAGGAAACATAACAAAAACTAAATACCAGATTTACCGAACGCCCCTGAGAGTTTAAGTCAGTTTTTCAATAATCTCTACCGTGAGTTGAACTTCTCAGCGTGTTCAAATCAAATTTAAAATTACAAACGCTAGAGATACTATCCTAATTCAAACAAATGAGTGATTCCCATAAAAGATATGAAACAAACGCCAACGACTTCAAAACGAACCAACAAAAGTTAACCGACAAATTCAAAACGGTCAACCAAACCAAATCAGCTAAAAAGATCTTCTACAAATACAATCATTTCAGGCAACCATCCTCAAAATCCCGACAAACGAACATTCAAAATTTTCAAACAGACAAAAGTACAACAATCGAACATAATCCAAATGACCTGATTATAATCGATCTACACATTTCAAATATCAAATTCAAATTCTAATGACTCACTTATTTGATAAGTATTGCTCTCCAACTTCAAACTTATTATTTAAATATCATACGAATTCAAGTTAATAAATAAATTGACGAATGGGCTTCACTAATTCAAATGCCCCAAATATCACAAAAATATTTTTAGCGACTCAGTAATATAATAACGATTACAATCCAAATTTAAATACAAATGTCCAAACAACCTAATCTTATAAACTTTGTGACATTGGCATTTAGAATTTTGAAATAAACAAATAGTACGAACAAAGTAAACAAACAACTGATGTTTTCTTGTTAGTCAGAAGCCCCAAACACTAACAAAACACCCCAACTTACTAAACAACCCAAAACAAAGTTGGCCCAATATCAAATCAAAATCTTTTATATAATAAAAGAATTACATCATTTTGGAGTGTTTTTGCAAAACCCTTCTCACTGAAAAAAAAAAATAGACCAATAGGAAAGCTCGATTTGGCCACGTATGCGAAATCGAGCAATATGATTGGTCAATAGAAAGTCAAAATTAAATTAATTTTGGTCAAACTTAATAAATTTGGTTGAGAAATTTGGTTAAAAAGAAAATTGCAAAAAAATATAGGTGTCAAATTTATCAAAACAAAAACTTAAAAAAAGAGGAAGTAATTAATAAAACTTTAGTGGTTGAATTTTACATAAAATATATGGAGCTAAGTGTAAAATTACAAGTTTTCATGATTTTTAATAACTTTAGAAAAAACACTTTCTACCCCCTTATACTTTATAATATGATCTTTGTTTAAAATTACATGAGTATTAGTATTAGTTTCAGACTTTCATCAATTTAAATTACAAAATTTTGCAAATATGCGAATTAGTTTTAATATTGTTAGTTGTAGACTTTCATCAATTGGAATATTTTTTTTAAATAAGGACTCATATTATTATATTTAAAAGTTTAATTTATGCGTACACGAGTTTGAATATTAAATACGGCTAAATTATTAGTAACGGGAATATAAATATCAAATGGTAAGCACAAGTTACCGTGATATGGAAATAAATATACGCGATTCTACTTATAACAACGACTCATGAAATTGTTATTTAAAATATATATATGAATATCCATAAAAACATTTTAAAAACTTTACGAAGCATATTTTAACTTCATTAACGCTCATTATGTGCTACTAAACTCGCACTTCTTTTACAACATGATATCAATAGTTAAAGTTAAACAATAACATCAACATCAACCTCAGCATGTCTGCCAGTTAAAAACATTATACAAAGCTAATTATTAAAAAAATTAAAAAGAAAGAAAAAAAAAAGAAAAACTCATGGATTAGATAGTCATTGTTTAATTTAGAAAGTGTTTTCCTATATTAAAAAAAATGCACGCATCACAATCCTTATTTGATAACAATCACTTTCTAAATCGAAAAAAGAAAAACTATGTAGGCGATAACCTAACTTTATTCATTGACGTGATGTTTCATAAAAAAAAAAAAAAACGTATTAGTTGACCGTTGTAAAGGAATTAAAGTATGTACATGAGAATTATTAAGCAAACATATAAAGTTTTTAATCAGGTTATTACGTTACTATACTGCGATAATGTTATTGAGTTGGTAATCACGGATGTGAGATACCATTCTTCTATATTTATGATTTATGTGTTAACCTCTTTTTGCTTCTCGATAGAATCTGAAAGAGACGTAATAGAACTTTGGCTTATGCCTTATCTAGCTGATAGTTTTTAGTAACCTTTTTTATGGTTTAACTTTTTTGTTATACACACCAACTTTTAGTAACTTTCTTTTAATGTTTTATTGAAAACTTCTACACTTAATATTTATGTTCTTATATAAATACACTAAGCTATGATAGAATTAGTTGTGAGTTCAGAGGTTTTTTACTAAGCTTCTCAAAAAAGCTTATAGTTTTATCATAAACTTATTGTGTTATGGTAATTGAATAAGCCAATAAGCACCTTTAATAAGCATAACCAAACACCCCATTAGTTATAATCTGAAGTTTTCTTATTTGATATTATAACTAACTTTGTTGTTATCCTCACTATAATGCAACATGTAAGTGGTTTTTGCAGTTTTATGATCTTATCACACACACTAAAGTGCAATGCAATTTGTTTTGTGCGTTTTTAGAAGAGGATTACGTATCAACACATGATTGTCATGGAAGGATTTTCAACGCCCGCTCAAGGTATGAATGTATAATTAAGTTGAGTTGCTGATTTAGATAATACATGAATGTATTTTAATGTACCAAAGATGTATTTTAGTGCCTATATGGGGAAATTTATGGTAGGAATTCTTAGCAGGTGTCTTTGAATGGGTTAATGAAACTTAGAAGGTGTTTGCTGTCATTAATAACACTATGGGCATCAACCAACGACATAAAATATGGGTGTCTTAAACCTTGAGGATTTAGGCCAATTGTAAAGAAAGTTGCATTAAAGTGAAAGGTCGGTAAGGATTCAAGCAATCTTAAAAGACTTGCGAATGTACTCTTTGTCATTTTTTCATGCATTTATAATTTACTTATACAAGCAATTATAATTTCCTTATATAGTTCGGTATCAGAGAAAAATTATTTTTATACATTAGACATAAACGTAAGATTAAATTTGAGTTTTACCCATCACATTTTTTTTTCTCTTTATGTAATAAAAAAGCTATAGTGTAAGCATCTATGTTAATATGGTAATTTTATGATCAAACATGAGAAACAAATAACACAAACTTATGAAAATGCAATTTTCCAAACAAAAAGGTACATTAGTAAACATGGTATGATGGTTATTCATAATCAAAGAAATGAATCAATCTTCAAAGCTATCTAAATTATGCTACATATTTTAACGAAAATATATATAAAAGAAATACCACAATTACAAAACATATCGTAAATTGATAGCATGAGTTTGCAAAACTAAAAGCATATATCACTAACATGTCATGCAAGTCAAGTATCATCATGTAATTTTGCTTGAATAATAAAATATAATTTTTAATCCAACAGCATTCTTCTAAAATAATTGGTAGATTATAACATATATACATATGATTTTTTATTTTTAGTCCACCAAGTAAAACCAATTGAAACATGTTAAGTGATTCATTTCTTAATCGATAATAATACATAATCAAAACGAAATTTTAAAAACCCTGTGCATGCACAGGTATTATAACTAGTACTAATAAACAAAATTGGGTCCAATATCCTAATTTCTTCCAATCGATCCAATAAACAAACAACCTGATCTTGTGTTACCAAATAGCAGCCAACAAATAAAAAGATTTCTAAGACTATCTTAACAATTCTAGAAAACAAACAAACTTCAATCCGATCAAAGCTTTATTTTTCTTTTCTTACATGGCTAAACGAATACCACTTGTTGGTAATAAAAGGACGAAACAAATAAACAAAATCCACAAAACGAAACAAAAGCTTTATTCAAATAACCAAACCTAATACAAAACCAAATTCAAAGGTAACAAACACAAGATTTCAATTCAAAATGTACTAAATTCTAATTGCAACGTACAAAGAAAACTAATGTTATTGATCTTTATTTATAAGAAAGTGCTAATTTAACAAACTCTAAACCGACTCAAATTAGTAAACATATAAAAAACTAAATACGAAATTTACCGAACGCCTTAAGTCACTTTTCCAACATAACAGATTAATTTAACCACCTAAATACGTACTTATAATCTTGAATTTCTATTTTTTAAAACATCGTCACAAAATACAATCAACATTACTACTAAAAAATGGATTATGAATTGTTACCTCCCAAACTATCCAGTTAAAAAGAGTTCGACTCATTCGGAACCTCTTTCGAAAAGTATGTTCATCGTAGAACGGGTTCTCAGAAAAATAGGCATCAACTAATCGTTCATGAGCACCATAATGATCTCGATGAAGGCGTTTTATCGCCGGACGATTTGCTTTTCGTCTATTATTAATAAACGACAACGATCTTGCAATAAAATTCAATCCCCGACTTGTAAGTTTTCGTTCTTCTTCTAAGTCGGTGAATATAATCATATCGGAATTCATTTGGAAAATAAAAGGAATGAGATATATGTTGTTTGAGATTGTGTTTAAAAATTAGATGTTTGTGGGTATTTATAAAAGAAATAAAGTGGGGTGGTATGATTTTTTTTTTTTACTCAAACGCAACTACAAAGTGATTAAATGAGATGTGGGGCCCATTTTTTCTTCTTTTTCATTTGGTGAAACCTTCACCGAATAATGTTTCGTTTCTTTTGCCGGATGGTGAAACCATGGTGGAGGGCAAGGGATGTTACGCATGAGGTGGGGCCGGATGGTGAAACCACCACCCCCTTGCACACTAGTCTTATGGCTACTAATTCCATACCTGCCAAAAGTTTTACAGCATGCATGCAAATGCAACCAAAAGAGACAAACACGCATGAAAGTGACTCTACAGTACGTCTTTGTATTATTGAATTTATATAAAGTTGTTTGGAGGATTATATCCGTCGTATATCAATCATTTTTCTCATCATTTTCCCTCCTCCAAATTGCCCACTTCTTTGAGATGTTGATAGTTACTTCTGCCCATATGTATAAATATGGGCCACTCGATCTATTAATTATATGTTAATTCTAATTATCAAATTTTGTTTGGCTAAATTAGAGGTATATGAGTGACTGATAAAAGAAAAGCTGCCATTCAAGTATAGTCTCAGTCGTATGTGTTTAACCATGGCCGTAAATATTTTAACCATTGTGTTTGAAACATTATGAATTTGTTTGATTTGATTGAAGTGATGATGCCTTACGACGTTTGATTGAGCCGGTTTATGTTGTATTTTAATGATTAAGCACGCTTTTTCTATGGGACTAATTTATGATGAAAATAATTTTGTTTAAGGAATTGCGCATGATTGTACTTATGCTCTACAATCTACCAATGCCTATTGGCACGATTTCTCTTGTGCTACCGGCTCATACAGTGACCATGCACCCTAATCTCTGATTAACTTGGTGTCTTCTCTTTTAACGGACTAGTCATGTTTTATTAGTGTTGGCGTTTTAATTTTTTTCACATTAAAGCGAACACGACTCGGCTTGGTTTGAGTTAGACCAAAAAATCATAATCACGTAATCTGACTCGTCTTATGGTCGTTGCCCCCCTATTGTTAAATTTTCTGGCTCCGCCAAGTGATATTTTGTTCATATTAAAGCACCAAGTACTAGAAATATAAAGCTTTCACAAGGTGAGTGAAAATGTTACCATTTTGTAACTCATATAGCTATTGCTAGTTCTAAATGCTTGATGGTTAGAGTAATAATGAGTTAAAGACAATATCCTTTGAAATTATAGGGACCATTTGGTATCTCCTTATTAATGTGTAGCATTATTTTGTCTCTTCATTTTCCTTTTTCTGCATTTGAAAACTAGGTCCCATTTTTTACCTTCTGTTTTTCACTTGGATCTGAAAAATATATTTGGTCCTAAGTAGGTATTTTTAACCATTTATATTATCAATTTCATAAAAGTTTCATGAAAAAACAATTAACCGAATTGCCTTAAATCAGCTTGTTTTGACATAATCTAGACAAAATTTTCATCAAGTGAAATGTATAGTTGCCTTGCAACCAAGGGCGGCTCAACCTTCTCGGAGGCCTAAAGCGAAGCCTCAAAACGTGGCATTTTTATCAAAGTTATTTGCCGAAAAATCATTTTATATAACATTTACTTTTTCAAGTTTTTTATGTGAAATCTTTTATTAGTTTCTCGAAATCAATATACTAGTAGTATAATATTTCATTTCCAATTGATAAATGAGCCAATAAATCTAATCTTTTGGTGACTTTCAATCGTAAATAACTTTTAATTAACTTTAGTTTTGAAATACTTCTTTCTGCTAAAGAAAATGGTACCAAAATGGTTAACATTATTCTATACATCATATAAGTACTAGTATTATATAAAGAGTTTAGATTATAATTTGATTAAATATATCAATCGGTTTATCATTTTTCTTATATACGTAATATATATTTCGGTTTAAATTTCAACTACTTATAGGCTTGAAAAATGAAAAGTATAAACAAAAAAGGCCCAAAACTTTCATTATTTGACATTTATCGGCTAATTTGGGCTTTGAATAATTGGATCTCTAAAGATGACGGCAAAAAACCATGTGACTGACTTTATATATATACCAAGTCCTAGCAAATCCGGGGCCTAAATCCCTAGCTTTACTTGCTTTACCCTTGAGCCACCACTGCTTGCAACGGTTACAAGTTAGATCCTGATTAAACATTCTTGACAACTATTTGTCTTTCTGTTGTATGAGATGTCGCTATCTTCTGTTATATTTCTTGTTTGCATAGTACGTGATCTAAAGACTGGTTGCTGCAAGAATTTATATGCATAAGCCACAGCAAAAGTTGCAATTCTATTATATTTACTTCAGCTTAATGTTTTTCACCAATTGTTTAACCTGAATGTGTTTAAGTGAAAAGAAAAAGAGGTAAAGTCTTCTTGTTGGAAATTATATACTACATGTATGATATATATATATATATATATATATATATATATATATTTCATGAGCTTGTTCAAGTTTCACAATTTTATAAAAACTCTATATTATATGTTTACAATGCTCTATAATGCAAGCAACGTTGTGAATTTTGTTAAATAACGATATAGAATTCATTTGTGATTGAAGAGATCGACTTCGATCTGTCATAGAAAAAATTGTTTTAGTTCATAGTCTGCATTTTTTTTCAATTATAAAACTGTTAGGAAACTCTATAATTAAATTAACTTTATAAGGTCTCTTTTTCTTCCTTGATCGGTCTTAATTTGTTAGCTAGGATTTTCCATGGCGAACTAAAGATTTTAGAAGGTAGGCAGAAGAAGCCCATGAACAGT
Source organism: Artemisia annua (assembly GCA_014162995.1). Lineage (NCBI taxonomy): Eukaryota > Viridiplantae > Streptophyta > Magnoliopsida > Asterales > Asteraceae > Artemisia > Artemisia annua. The sequence continues at coordinate 56,795 of LBNU01032721.1, forward strand.
ATTGGGGTCAGCACTCAGCATTAATATCCGCAGCTATGCAATCTAAAAAGTCTAGCTTGTAGCAGCCTTATACATGTACTGTTCGAAACAATCAGATATTAATTAGTTTGAAAACTTGTGTATTATTGAAAAATCAGTAAGGTGTGCTAAACATACTGATAGCTAGTAATAGTTTCGCTGAATCCGGTATGAGTTCCAAAGTATAATTGTGCATAGAAATAAATTATTACGGCTTTTCAAAGAAATAAAATAATAAATAAATAAACTATTACGGAGTTGTTTTTCTTGATTTTGTAATTTGATGGAGGATATTGGCCCTTTCCGAGTTTTTACTAGCTCATGCTAATTAACTATTCGCAAATGACATATGAACAAAACATAACTTCTAGGGGCTGAAACAGATCAACTCATAAATCATATACTAGAATACGACACGCGTTGTTTCCAAAAGGAAAGGCTGCGCTAGATCCATATTAGCTCAACGAAGAACTTCACAAAACATTGTGAAATGTAATACATATATGTTAACTGTAGAATAAGAGAGAAACTCAAAATTGTATTATCAGAATCACTAAACTATTAACATTATAAGAGATTAAATATAAAATGTTTGACGAAACCATGACAAAATGGACTAATTAACTAGCATGCCTAAACTAGCATGGGTCGCGCCTATAGGACTTTATTAGCTAACATTAACATCATTAGTATCTATCTAATTCTTAAAAAATCTATTGGTTCTTTAGGAAAGTTAAATTCATCTAATAACTGTTAAGCTTGAATAGACTACTTCTTTACCAAAAATAATACTATATTTTGGTTCTCATTTTTTTTTAATACCAAAGGAGGATAAAATATAAGAGGAGCATGCATGGTCCAGTGAGCAATAACACCATGCAGTGTGATATCTTGGATAACCTCTTACTGAAATTTTGGTCCCTCATCTGCACATACAGTTGGTGCCTGCAGGCTATATCTACCCTTCTTCTTTAGTACACATACCACGTATGTACAGCTTTCTACATAAGCTTCATCTATTGTGTAGGAGGGTACGTATTTTAGATGTTTCACGAATCATAGTTACTAAAAAGAAAATTTTATATTTCCTGTGAATTAATGTTGCAATGCCTTGTTATTTTACTATTATGCAGAGGGGTCTCGGAGAGGTGTGCAATAGGTGCCGTCGCACAAGGCCTCCACTTAAAAGGGCCACATTTTTATTAGTTTTGCATGTAAGCACGTATAATATTAAACATATACGAGTCATATATAATTCAAGTTTATATGCAATTTCTCTTTAGTTTACAAGTGTAATAGGGCCTTGTTGTTTCTATTGCATACGGCCACCGAAAACCGCAAGACGGTCTTCCTATTATGCATGTAGCTAGTGACTTGCTAGTTTAATTTGCATTCATTTTTGTCATAAGGAGTCAAATATTGCAATTTCCATGTGTACTTGAAATGTTGGCAAGTTTAGTGTCATGTTAATAAAGAGGCAGATATGGTGTCAGTCTTTGGACTCACGGTGGATATTATTAAGCTTTTTAATTAAGTTTGTTTAAGCATTCCAAGTTAAGGTTTGTTATCTATGATTTAAGGGTTTATCTCTATGGTTTTAGAGTTTGTAACTTAATAAAATTTGGACAATTACTGACATATCATGTATCTAGGCTTCTTTAAGCTGTACTTTAAAAGCCAGCAAATAGTCCAAGCAGAATGTCAATGGATCATTAGAACATGTTTTACGTACATGCATGTATTTGACAAAATCATATACAGTATATAATACCTAGAAAAACAGTATTTTTTCACCCTAGCTTTTGAAAACAAAGGCACAGACTCACAGTGGTCCCTAACTGGTCGAAAATTAAAGCTATCTTCGTCTGCATTAATTGGTCTGATTATACGCAAAATCTGTGTAATTGACAACTAATAATGTGAATAATGAACAGAATGACCTATATAACTAACTATATCAAACAAAGCTAGATTGTCCAGTTTGTGGTGTACACTTATCTAGTTACATCGCTTGTCGGCTGACATTGACGCCACTGGTCACAAATCTTTCGCATTCTTTATATTTTCTTCACGTGCAATTATATAAGATAAAGCCAATATCGACAAAGTTTTTATTTTGTATTTTCCCTGCAATAAGATTAAAGATCAGATTCTTGTGCAGCTCGTCGAGCAATAGTTTGTTCTTGTTCATCCTCTATACAAGATCATCAATTAATTCCTGGCAGGTTCATCTCGAATGTAAGTTCAGTTTCTTACCACAAGAAGCATTTTTTTTTTTTTTTTTTTNCTTTGTAAGATTGGTTTTCAAAACTATATATGGTTTCGATAATTTGATAACTTATTATTAGTATCATAATATATATCCGTTCTTAAAATGTGTTTCTAGATTAGGGAATCAACTGGCAAATGGTGCAACAAGTAAGATGATCAACAATACTTATGATCAAGAAGGCGGTATGATCAACTCGCAAAAGCTATCAAACCCTAATCCAATCTCAAGACGATATTCAGGCATCAAGGATCCAAGAATTGTTAGGGTATCACGAGATTTTGGTGGTAAAGACAGACATAGCAAAGTATGGACTGTAAAAGGATTACGAGACCGAAGAATTAGGCTTTCTGTTCCTACGGCCATTGACTTATATCATCTTCAAGATCGGCTTGGGCTAACCCAACCTAGCAAGGTCATAGATTGGTTACTTGATGTCACTAAAGATGATATCGATAAGCTTCCACCCCTCCAAATGGCGCTAGAAGATTTTAATCGATTCCATCTTCCATCAACATTTGTGCCACAAGATTTTCATTCTACTCAACTTTCCTCTTCACCATATTTCAACACCACAAATTATGATCATCAAAGAACAAGAGGGAATGAAGCTATTGGAGAAAACAAGCAAAAAACTTTCAATTATCATGAACTTCATCCATCTTCGAACTTATCTTTATCAAGACCCGATCACCAAGTAGATATGTATGCATCACTACTTCCATCTGCATTGGCTCCCCCATCCGAGCCTCAGGTTTCATGTTTTTCTGGTATTACAACACCCTCATTTTTCTCTCCATATTTCATGCCTAATCACTTCCAATTGTTGAGCTCCAATTCTCCACATGGACTCACGAATTCACTTGTCCCAATACCTCTTAACCTTATGGGCACTGAAATGAAATTACCATTCGGTTTAAACATGAATACTAATGTTAGTTCACAAAGCAATGACAACGAATGATCATTGTTCACCAAACAAGAGGTTGTACGTGAATTCTATTATACATCAACAAAAATAAGTTTATGAGTATCTTTCGAGTAAGAAAAATTAAAGTGAATGATTCTAGAAAGTAAGAGGATGAAAAGAATTGAAGAGACATAAAGGTACTTGTGATTTTTCTTGAATTAATGTTTAATGATGTGTAATTTATATAATAAGTCTTTATTTTATTTTTTATTTTTATTTTTATTTTTTATTTTTATTTTTTTAGCTTTAATAATGAAGTAACAGTTCAAAATGAGCACTTTTACATAATTTTATGGCTAATACTAAGTAAATCATTGTTCTTAAGATAATATGTACGTAATAGTATATAATTACTTTGTAAAACTGTAAGCGATCTTTGACATAATATCTACAGTATGAAAGTTATTTATTCGATGTTCAATTTGAGTTGCAGAAGGTTGAAGGATCGATTAGGGTTTATAAAAGTTTCCTGTCAATTTGGGAAAAAACCAGCTAAGATAACATGAACTGCTTAATGGTGTGGCACTTCAACCATTTACAACACGATTAATATTCGGGGTGCACACGACATAATAGGATATTTGAAAAAAATAACACGCTTATTGTATAGATTCAACCATTGTTTTTTTGCACTCAAAGATGTTGATTAATAGCCCAGTAAATCATTAGTTACATTGATCCTAAGTTCTCTATGGCCAATATGTGTGATCTAGCTTGCATAACATTTTCGTCGTTAATTTGGTTTTTGAGTTCTTTGACTCTTATAGGATCAAAAATTATATATGAAAATTTTAACCTAAAACGAACACAATATCAAGTCCGTATTTAAGGTTTTACTTTTAGTTCAGTTTCGGACAAACCAATGATCAGATTAATTGCATCTTGAATTAATTGGTTAGTTGGTTGTTGATTTGGATGTGCGAGAACCAATGTACATGCAGACATATTCATCTATGCACATACGCAAGTATTTGGTATAAAGAGCCCTCTATAACTTGCTTTTCATGTCCGCAATATACTGAGGATATAGTGAGCCCTCAAGTATGTGTCCAAGCCGGCCATAATAGGATCGATAGATGAAGCAGCCGCCATTAGCAGTATGTTCGGTTGTTTCCAAGCTCAAACCATTTAAATGGTTCCTGTATTAAGCTTCCCCTTTATGTTAAAACGAGAATTAATGCACATGTACATGCATACTTCCCTATATGTTGAGATTAGAATCAATCCAACATAGGATTTGGTTTCCGATCCTAACCAAATTTAATGTATGACTGTGAATTAAGACTATATTTCTCTTCTCGGGTTTCCGGGTCTAAATTAGTAATCACTACTCTTCAAGGTGAGGTATATCGGAATTTACGTTAAGCAAGCTATGCATGTATACTACTAGAAGACTGGGTTTCACCGACGNTAACCAAATTTAATGTATGACTGTGAATTAAGACTATATTTCTCTTCTCGGGTTTCCGGGTCTAAATTAGTAATCACTACTCTTCAAGGTGAGGTATATCGGAATTTACGTTAAGCAAGCTATGCATGTATACTACTAGAAGACTGGGTTTCACCGACGGCAAAATCCTTAGGGCAATAGCTGTTGTTGAAAGAAATTTTATTTGGTCAATATCATCATAGGTGATATTTACTAACACATGTCAAAAATTACAAAACGGAATTATTTGTCAGTGCTCCGTGGTATCTACTGATGGATGTGACCTAGTATTGTTATTTACGCTAATTATTAGCAAAAAAGTTAAAAGAGAATAAGCATCCGTAACTTGAATAAAAAATAGATCAGTGATACAACAGATATCAGTGTATTTGACTTCGGCAACCTTTATGATGCAAGTCAATATTGAAAGTGATTGAGCTCAAATTAATCGAAATTTTGAGTCCAGCGCGACTCATTTGGATATCTAGCTCGTTATTCTAACGTGCATGTAATTAATAAGAGAAAAACCATATAGTTCGCGCAAATAAACTTTAATGTGATCGTCAGTGTCTTATACTCTATTAATCAGCTGTGTTTATTTGTCTCATATGTATAAGAGTTGTAAGTGTTACTGTACCAAAATCCATTTTTGTAAGTTAGTTAGGAGACAATGGAGGGATTATGTTATCCCTACCATTTTTTACCTGGTTTTAATAGGTTAGTTTAGCTCTCTTTGGTGATCCAAATATGTGAGGGATCCAAGAAATGCTCAAAACAATTACAGCTACAAATAAGTTATCAACTATAACCGCTGACGACTGTAATTGAGGTAATGAGGTGTGCAAATTTGGTCCAAAGTGGACACTGCCGGTTACGTGCACAATGGTTCCCAGTTCATGTTATGAAAAATATAAAAAATAACGGTTATTGATTCTGACCGGTCCAAAACTGTATTCTGTTTTTCATTTATAAATGGAAATACTAGGCTTGAATGCATAAAAGCTTGAGTGGGTTCACTTCACAGTCCAGTTTAGGACTAAATAAAGCAACGAGACTACAGTTAGAATCCCATCAACAGTCTGTTCGACTTTCTCGGGTAAGATCTATCTTCCATAAGTTACACACTGAAGATTATAAATTTTAGCGATTTCGGAACAAAATGAAGCAACAAGACTTCCAACAATGACCGTGCAAAAGCAACCACCACCAAACACACTAATGTGTGACTAAATTGCAGACTTGAGTATAAAGACAAGCTTTGTTTAGAAAACCATCAAATTTCAACAGCATTAAACTATTAAATCATGTAAATAAATGTTATTTGCCTTCCAATTGATACAAGGGTCCTCACTAAAGTTAAGTAGCGTAAATTCTTACACTTTTACATACATAAACCAAAAGGCAAAGTGGAACAATAAGATCAGGAAAGTATCAACAACAATAGCCGAAAAGAAAACGGAACTTCAGCAACAGGGTAGACATGTAAAAACACTACTTTGAGAACAACTGTCGGCGACGTCTTCCGGGCTGTATTCGCTTACCATCAGAAGCCTCGCCCAAAACAACTTCATTTACCAGATCTTTAAAGATCAATCTTTCAACCTCCAATGCAATTACAGGCAGTTCATGGTCATAATCTGTCCAACTTTCTGCACGCAATACTTCCTCCCACAAAATGGTTTTTAACCCATCATCTTCCTCATCTAAACTTTCATCGTCTTTCTTTTTCTTCACTACTAGTAGCTGTTCTATCTCCGAACATAAATCCCTTAAAAGCTTCTGCGCGTTTAATGTCTTGTTCGCAAGCTTAAAAGACTTGCTTGAAAAAGTCTCGAGTGAAGGTACCACTAAAGCTAACTTCTTTGCAAGAACCTCATTAACAGTATCGAAGATAAGCTTTCTGTGGAATTTTTCTTTATTGAGGAACTTTTTAGGTGTAGAAGCTTCTGGTTTTGGTAAATTGCTGAATTTTGTTTGTTCCAATACCAAAAATAGCTCGGGGTTAATTGGGTGGCCAGAAGAGTGAAACTGGAATGTTGTGAGGCTTGACCCGAGGTCTCGGAGGAGAAGCCCTGACGCTAATAGGATTTCAGAAATATATCTATCGTCAGGCTTTGTGTTTTCACATAGAGACGCAATGTAATCTGTGTGTGCTTCGTCGTGTGTAGAGTTGAGTCTTGTGAGTTTTTGAACCAAATGCTCAATGTTTTGCAGCTTTTTGCGGTTAATCTCTGAAGAAACACCGGAACTGAGTGTGTCGGGAATGACATCATCTGGCGTTTCCCATTGATCTTTAATCCCTTGAATAGAATCCTCTGTGAAATCAAAGCTAGTGTTAGTTCTTCAAATTATAAGCATCAGATATAAATAATCAAAATGAATCCCTTGTANAGTCGTGAATTAATTGACTCAACTCAAGAACAAAACAAAATATGGCATTTTATTAAAAGTGGCTATTTTATTCTATGAATCAACACTGAAGATTTTAATACCGTTAAATATGTCTATTTACTCTACGCAGCATAGCTGAAAGATATAATATTGGGGTGTGGTACCGTAATTCCAACTGAATCCATGAACAATGAGAAGATAGCACCATTACCTTTGAGTGTCTTCTGCATATGTTTCACAGGCGAAGGTGAATCGTCCATATAGATTCCATCATCAAGAACAGAGATGGGACTTGGATATTCCGGGTCATGCGACTCATCCTCCCTCAGAAGCAAAGTTGATTTCTAGATATTAAATAAAAAAGTAATCAGACATATGAAAAATGATGAATGTATATAAAAGCTAAAGGTGGAAAAGGGCAAGATTGGTTAACCCGAAACACATTATGTTCAACTTTCAACTTCTATTTTTCAAATCATTTGTGTGTTACAAATGAATACAAGAGCTATTTGATTCAGTAATAACACAATTTTCTGAACAGGACTATTAAGAAGATTGTATAAATTATAAATAAAATAAATAAATAAATAAACACTTTCAAATTGTATATCCTTTTAACTTGTTTTTTCGATTCTAACTATTTGACCCGTTATAAGTAAATGGGTCAAAATTAGCACCTCTAGAATAAAGGCACATGAAACTACCTCTTGTATTGAGCTTGGACTCTGCCTGTTATCAATTTCTTCAGAAAACTCAGGCGCCGTAACCACTTCACGAGACACTTGAGTTTCTCTGTAACTAGCCTTCTTCGGTTCACCAACAGCCTCACGGTGTTGATCATCATTTTGCTGAACGTTTGAATATTTTGACCTTCTTCGTCCGCCAGGGGATGTCGACTCTGGCAGCTGCTTAGCTGTTGGTTTTCTGGATTTAGTGGAATCAGCAGGAGGTGTAGGGGGACGAGATCGCCTCTCTAGCTCAAGCCTCTTTTGCTGTAATCTCGGACTAATAGATCCCGTGCTCTTTCCTGAGGTTGAAGCATTTTCTTTACTCAACTGTGGTTGCTTGGTCGAACCTGGTGCAGTCCTTGTATATCTTCCACCAGTTTTCACTTCGGTGACATTGACCATGTTCTCTCTACGTGTACTTTTAGGAATACCATTTGTAAATTTTTTTCTGTCATCAACCGGGATCCCTTCAGTTCGCATAGCCGATCTTTCAACAAGCTTTGCTGGTTTCATGATGACAATAGGAGACTCGTAAACTCTTTGATTTGATCCCCTAGCCACCGATGACGAGTTTTGACCACGATCTGGAAATCTATTCTCTGTACCTTGTGTCCCTTCCTTTCTGGCTTCCATTGAATGCATTGCGTCTAATATCTGTTTAAGAGCTCTAAGATCTTTTCCAGATTGTGTGAATTCAAGATGCTGTAACCTTTTATCAACTTCACTGTAAACAGAAGAATACGGGTTATGAATCTTGATTGGTGATTTCATACCCCGAGAAGCTGGTCTTTGAGGACTTTGTCTTTGAGGACTTCGAGCACCACTTTGTTTCCAAGGTGCTGGTTCGAGTGGAAACCTAGAAATCGGCTTCATTTCAGAATGATTCCATAAAGGTGATGTTGGTTCCCTTGGGGAGCTTCTTAAAGAACTGTGCATTTTGATAGGCCCAAAAAGTTCAGTTGTTTTAAAAGATTTTGACAATGAATTCATGTCCTCAACCTGGGAAGTTTTGATTGGGGCCACACCAAATTCTTGTTTTTGATTGGTTGTAGCAGAATCGGGCAAAGCTTCCAGTCCCATCAGTTTTGCCACAACACTAGGTGGCCGTGACTGAACGGACCCTCGGTCAGCAGAGATGGCCTCATCAGTTCTCTGGTTTTTTGAAAGCAGATTCGCTTTTGTAACCGTGTTTAGACTACGGTTTGAACTCTCTCTACTATCTAACGAAAGTCTTGGAAACTCATCCATCTGCTTTGAGACATTTGTTTTTGCATTATCTCGTGATTGAAAGGATAATCGGTTTGATTCCCTTCCATCATAAGAGAAACGAGGACAATCGTTTGGTACAGAAAACGACGAGCCATCTCTAATTTGGTAAGATTTTGATCTTGATAGTTCCCTAGGTTCATTATAATACCAATTAGCCTCTTGATATTTAGCAAGAGCATCAAGTGATTCTCTATAGTTCATCGTATGGTCGGGTGTGTCATCTTTGTTTGTAGGTTTATGTCTGTACATAGAGTCTTTGACCACATCTCGAAGGTCAAGACTTTGACGACTCATTTGTTGAGAGCTACATGATTGGCGTGTTACAGAATCCCTTGAGGGAGTTTCGGGAAACACATGATGGTCGGGTTCTGGATGAGTTGTTCGATTAATGATGCAATCTATGGAAGAGAAGGAAGATGACCGAGACATTGATGAGAAAGAGTCTCGAGATGATTCCGTTGATGCCCTGTGTTTGTCTTGTGAAATCTTGTTTGCATGTTTTTCCTGAAATGTAAAGCAATTTCAATATTTAAAAGCGATAGCATTTTCCAACTGGACCAACAAGGTGTTCGGGAACACCTCTATATTATATTTAGGATTAACACCATAATCAGAATGAACTCAACAGAAAGCCTCATATTCGGATTTAAGTTGCGGTATCAACAATATGTTCCAAAATAGAATACATGTTTGTGGTCTAGACTAGTAAATCTATTTTTTTAAACCAAATACACATACCACAATGTAGGGTCTCTGGTATGAGCTACTTGACTCGCTTTCAGGTGTGCCATTGTCGAATTGTGAACTACCTGCATAACATAAAGTAAGGTTTGATGTAAAGAGACATGTTGACTATTGAAAATATATCAACACGTTCAATATGATGACCATGACCATGATGTGATACACAAAGTCCATGATTGATGCTACAGTGAGATGCATACCCTCCAGAAAAAACTGAACCATAAACTAAGATCCAGAAGGACAACAACACATAAATGAGCTAAAAGCCAAAATGGGTGCTCCATTTCAGTTACCATTGTCACACATTAGATCTGCTTCCAAATTCGGTGAATTTTATTAACTTACAATTCTTGACGGTCAAATCATTTATTTTTTAAGTAAATAAATTGGTTTATGCAATATAAGATGGATAAATCTTCTTTGACCTAATACATGGTATACTAACCAATAAATAATCTGACCCGAATAACCAAACTAACCCAAAAGAGCCAAATATACCTGATTAACTCGATTAACGGACATTCATATTAAATCACAAATACCCAATTCTACAATTCCTGGATCCACCACTGGCTACAAATTTTGTAGCATCAATAACGATCACATGGTTTTGTAGCATTACGCACATTTTAGCTTCTAATCTACTATAAACTCTAAACTAACCAACACCAACAAGTAACAAAAGCTCAACACTTACCAAGAGGAAGCCTTTTCGGACTATGACCGAGAAGGCGCCTTCCGGGCACAATCTGATTCCTATCAAATAACTGAAAAACACCAGTCATACATCCAATTTGCTTTTGCAAATCAGGGTTATCATCAGCCAATGAATGCAAAAGCTTAGCAGCCATTATCACTCACTCTTCTTCACCAAAACAATCCAAACTATCAAAATGCCAAACACCCTTTTAACATCCCAAAAATCTCAACCCAAAAAAGTCAACTTTTTTCCTTTTTTTCTTTAATTATCTTCTCTCAGACAAAACATCAAACAGTTGGTGTGCATTCAAAATCTCACAAACCCAGTCTCACCAAAGAAATCACTTTTGCAAAAAAAAAAAATAGAAAAAAGAGAAAAAAAAAATGAAAAATGTGAAAATGAGTAATGGGTTAGTTATGGAATTGAAGAAGGGATGTACGGAGCTTTAATAAATATAAACATAAGTTTTAATTAAAATAAATTTTATAAAAAACAGTCCAATAAATTTAGCAAATGTTTCCATGTGCGAATGGGGGATGTGGGTCTTGTTTTTGTCTGCATGAGCATGTGAAGTGTCACGGATTAATGTATTTCTTCTATGTGTGTGTTTTTAGTGTGTGAGAGAGAAATAAAAACTAGTAGCATTGAGACCAACAATATGTAACAAGTCAAAGGAGTTTGGCTATTGGTTTCATACTCTAGTAGTTTCATTGGTTAAAAAGTGTACCTAGAGGATTATTTTATTTTAAAATAGAGAAGAATAAAGGTTTGCATGTTGTTTGGTTTGGATTTATTAGGAAATAATTTCCCACTAATTAAAGTTAAGAGTCTTTTAATAAAGTATAAAATTATTTTTCAAAATGGTGATAGTCGATTAGTCGGCACCACTTATTGACTTGCATGTTTCGCTAGGCTAAAGGCTATAGTTAATACCTCTCACTTTACACATCATCGTCCTCTTGTTTTCTTTCTTCTCTCACTTTCTTTCACCCTCTCTCATTTTTCACAATACATGGTCATCTTAGGCCGGCAGGCAAAGGAGGCAAAACAACAAAGTCAACCCACCTTCACCTAGTTAATACCTTGTCCATCTCTCTCACTCCCAACTGAATTTCCAATTTCGAGGCACAATTCGGTGACCGAGTCACCTTAAGTTACATGGTGTGAAGTGGGCCCCTTTTTAATGTTTTAATGTTTTTTATTATGTTTGTAAGTGTGTGTAAGATATTTAGTGGTGTATATTTGTATAAAATTGGTATTTTAATGAAAGGTGAGGTAAAGTGACCTTGTCCACAAATTAGTAAGTGTGTGTGAGGGAAGTGAGAGGAGAGAGAAAGTTGAGGTGACGCTGAGGTATAAGGTAAATATGTAGTATCCTTGTCTTCTAGTCTTACCATCAGTTTAATTCCTACTTTTTTATTTAAATACTTACGAAATTAAATACGTAAATGTACGAAATTAAAAACTTTTATTTATAAATTAAAAACATTACATAATCTTCAAATATAAAATATTACATTTAAAACTGAAATTAAAATTTACGAGACAAGTGTTCGACCAAATCGGCACGAAGGTTTTGATGTGCCTGTGACGATTTGATTTGCCTCATAACTCGTCGCACTTGTTCATCGTATCGTATGAGGTTGTCCGGTTGATGTGCTTTCTCCGGGTACCAATCGGAAAATATCGTCTTTTTTTGTCTTTTCGAACCATATTATGTAATATGATGCATGCATACATCATATTCATTATTCTTTCTTTTTCATCGCTTGTGTAGGATTGGCTATTATCGCTCATTTCTTCTTCAGAACACCAAACGCTCGTTCCACATCTTTCCTTGTTGATTCTTGCATTTGCTTATACCTTATTCGCTTATGGTCATCATTAAATGGTTCTGGAATCGTCTTAACGAGTGTCGCCAATTCCGGATATACCCCGTTAACAAGATAGTATCCCCATGGGTAAGTTACGCCATTAGCCACAAATGAAATCTCTGGTGTTTTTCCTTCTTTGAGATCGTTAAATAAAGGAGATTACTGTAAAATGTTGATTTCGTTGTTCGACCCAGAAACACCAAAGAAAGCATGTCATATTCATAAGTTTTGTGACGCAACAACTTTCAGCTAAATGAATGGATTCAGATCATGATCACGTCTACAATATGACCTTTTATATGCGTTCGAACAACCAAGTCATTCCCAATCTGTACAATCAAGGCTTCCTAACATCCTCAGAAACGAGTTTCGTCATGATGCCGATAAAGCTTTACAAAATCAGTCTTAGTAGGTTTTCTCAAATATTCTGGTCCAAAAATTTCCATAACATAATTAAAAAATGATCAAGAGATCGTTTGCAGATATTCGTCTAAAGCATCAGGAACCGTGCCATATGCCAATTGACAAATTGCAGCGATGCACTTCATCAACGCGGAAATACCTTCTCTTCCGATACAGTTAATATTATTACGAAAGAATGGAGAATGAATAGTTACCTCCCGAACTATCCAGTTGAAAAGGTGGTGACTCACTCAGAACCTCTTCCGTATATGCATCGTACATTGGGTTCTCACTAAAATAGGCGATAACAAAACGGTCATGAGCACTATAATGATCTCGCGTTATCATGTTCCTCGGCGGTCGATTTGCTCGTTGTAAATTCTTAATAAACGACACCGCATTTCTAATAAAATTCAATTCAGACTAATAACTTTTTGTTCTTCTTCTGATTCAGTGAGCAAAAACGTATCGAAATTCATTTGTATAATGATGAATGAAATATATGTTGTTTGAATGAAATATGAGAAGATGTGTTTGTGGAAAACTAGAAGGGGGGTTGAATAGTTTACCGCTTTTTAACTTGTTTTTCTTTGAAAACTTTACGTGTAATCAATGATTAAAACTAATTAACAATAAGTAGTATGCAAGAGTAAAGTAAGAAACGATCAAACCACAACATGAATTTTTATCGTGGTTGGGCTACAAGGACTCTTTTTCCTTGCCCTACTCCACGCCCTGAGTATCCAACTCGAGAGTTTCTAGCACTAGTCAACAAGCTCTTTTTACCGGCGGAGAAAGCCTTACAATCATTGCTTACACTTTATCCGGTACAAAGCTAAATACCGGGTCCTAGTTCAAGGTAGAACCACCCTAACGTCGCCTATCCAATATTTCCGACACTAAGCTAGATGTCGAGTTCTTTTACAAAGGTACAACCACTCCTATCACTTAAAGTATTTTGAGGACTAAAATACTAACCGACCACTTCTAAATAAGATACAAATGGAGTATAAACTATACGAGTTTATACAATGAAAAACTAACAAGTCTTGCAACGTTGTGTTGAAACTTGTAACTTCTCAGATGAACTTGTGAACGTCTTTGCTACATAAGAGAATCACACGAGTGAGTTGCTATTGAGTTAGATGAGAGAATGAGAGTTGCTATGGAGTTAGATGAGAGAATCACATGCGTGGATTGCGGTCTACGCAAAAGGATTTACCTCTCAAGGGATCTTAAGAAGCTTGCAATCCCCACCAGGCAGTGTACCTGACCGATGTAGTATAGTGTAGTGGCAAGTACCGGGGGATTGATCGTTCTCTCAGGGAATAGTGTTTGTTATGATTGAAAGTAGTCTAATTAGGTCTAGGGGTGAGGGATGATTCTTTTTGTATTTTTATATTTTAAGGAAAGTAAGTAAAAATCTCGGGTTTTGGAAGAGTGGGCGGAATTAGTTGCTAGTCAACTAACCCAAATAACTATTTAAACAAATAAAATAAAAAAACAAGAAAATAAAATGAGAAAACTTATATATGGAGAAAACATGTTTACTTAGACTTCATTACTCCATAGTTATCTTTTATTGATTGATAAGTTTATTACAATTGCGTTGGTGACGGGTTGCATTCCTTAATACCATTCGTGGGGCCGTGTACGATCTTACCCAACTCTATAAGCTTCTATCTCTTCCTATGGTGACACGTTTAGTATCCTAACCATGGCCTCCTTAATAGTCATTTATGCATTAAATACAACCATTAAAATCGTAGTACACATCCGATTTATGTTTCTTAAGACGTTCAAGCATGTTACTATATAGGAGATTAGCCAGTTTTCTTAAGCCTAACATCGATTATCATTCACCCAACAACAATTAATAACAACCATCAATCAACAATCAATAACTATGTTTCATTATATCTAAGCAAACACAAATAAACCTAGCCTAGCATTTTAAAAGAAAGACAAGCATAAGATATAATCAAACAACACATAGACATATTGAATGATTGATGGATAACTTATCTTTAATTGAACATGGAAGAAACAAGGGTATGAAACCCTTGAAAAGGTCAGAAAATCGTACTAGGGTTTGTGTGTGTGTTCCACCAAAAAGTTCCTCTCCTAATGAATGAAAAATCCTAAAATATATATAGATATTACATTATGACGGCGTCAGCTTATAGCTTCTGACGCCTTCAACTCGCCGTGTTTAGGGTTCTCGGATCACCTAGATCCACTTCTGACGGCGTCACTTTATAAAATCTTCTGAGTCGTCTCTCTTTAGCATTACACGAGACGGTCTATGTTTTGTAACACCTAACGCCGTCAGGTGTTAAACCTTGACTTCTTCTCTTGAGTGTCTGGTACAAACAATAATCCACCTCTTTTGTTTTCAAGTGACAGCGTCACCTTATGGTGTCTGACGTCGTCAGGTACAATTTCCATCATGATTACATGACTTTGTCGTTTTCTTCACTTTTTGCTCCAAAAACGTCCAAAATACTTCATTTTCCAGAATTCCTCTCAAAAGTACCTAAAATGACAAAAGGAACGATTTAAGGTAATATTTGATCATAAAATCACGATTTAGGGATTAAATGACCCCCTAAAAGCGTAACACTTTTCACCTCATCAAATACCTTACACTTGAGATTTGCTTGTCCTCAAGCAAATGCGCTTTTATTCCAATCAAAATATAAGTTAGGGGTCATTTAACACTAATATCAAAGTAATTACAACAAATGATCATTCCACCCTAGTCATAACAAGCACAGAAATCATACACTAGCACCTCACAAATAGTGTTTGGATACTCTCATCTCTCGGGTGTTATAAACATATATATAACTAATGGAAATGGAAAAATATCACTCACTACCCGTCATAGCAAATAGATTACCATAGGCTTGGGGAAGGATCAAAAACCTCCACCACTTGGTGTAAGCACCTAGGAAAACTATCAAAGAGGGCTTTTCAAGGGTTGTAATTTTAGGTGTAGGGATATGATAAACACGGTTTGTTGGAATAAAGGATATTTTTACTGGTGGCGAGTTAATCATCTTGGTCAATTACATGTACAATGCAGTGTGGCTAAGCCAAGACTCGACTCAACTTAAGCTAACTATGAAATAACAAAAATACAAGATGAACATAAAAGGAAACGGGATGGTAGTCCGTATGTTTTTCTCTTTTCTTTTTCTATTCTTTTTTTCGCATACATTCTTGCCCTACCATCCAAAATAATACATCATAGGGGACTCGGTTCTCCCCTTACACTTGAACTTTTACATACTTTACAAATAACTATTCTAATGACTCGAATTAAGATAATCAAAACATTTGGAGTACTTTAAAACATATGATGCACATATGGGGGTAATAATTGACTTATTCCCCATTACTCCATAATAATAGCACTTTACCCATGAGTCTCAATCGTCCCAAAACAAAATGTACAAGATATGACTCGACTTAGCAACCATGTAATCAATCAGACAATTAACTAAGAGTTTAAACAAATGTTGTAACAATAATGCACTTAAAATGAGTGCAAAAAAGGAAGGCTAAGGCGATTTGGGTGTACATTTGGGGGTGGATTGTAAACAAATTCTTCCTTTAAGTAAAATGCTTAAAGTTAGAAATGAAAAAGATAGGCTCTGAGGGGTATACTAGGGGTATCGTATACTAAAAATGAGTACATCACAAAGGTGTGGGAGAATTACTTGACCAATGAAGTCAATGTAATTATATAAACAGGTGTAAAACAAGGGTTATCCTAATGCCTCTTATCATGTAGTAATCCTACTACACGAATGTAGTCTCACTTGTGGTCTCGGGATGAATCACTAACGCAAGTTCTAGAATCTAAATACTACCGGTACACTCACAAGCACTAAGGCTTTTCCTAACAAATCTAGGGGCGAACCTCGCATATTTGTAGTGGAAATTTTTTGAGTGGTACAGTTTTTTTTGTGCTAGTCATATAACTCCTATCCATGAGACGCTTATTAAGACTAAAGTTTCACTCCTATATGTCGTAAAAAAATTTAAATTTGGTGCTAAAATTGCCCTAACAAATATTTCTCTCAGTTTTATTACACATTTACTATTAAACAAACAAAAATTCAAGTGCAATTGTAATCTCTAAGGTATCTTCATTTACCCCCTTACATTTAAGCCGAACATTGTCCCCAATGTTCAATTAAAAGATGTAAAAGTAAAGAAAATGAAAGAATGAAACAATTACTCCCCTGATTCGTTTGGTGTGGATGATGTGGTAACATGGTTAAATCCTCCTCCAAGATAATGTAAAAGCTTCAAGATTAAAGCAGCGCCAAAAGCTTGTTATCCATGTACATCTTCTTGTCCAATATAGCCTGTTAAACCTGAGAAAAAAATCACGGCAAACCTCGTGTAAAATCGGCGGTAAATTCTATATAAGATAAAATCCTAGAAAGCAAGTAAAGATATAATGCTTGTGGAGTGTGTTAATACAAATATCGCCTAAAAACGTTATTTATATTTTACGATCTTTGCTAAGTTTTGTTAACGACAAAGTGTAAACTTTAGTTTTTAGTAAAACATAATTTGAGTTTAAAGACTTACATAATTAGACATTTGCTACATTTACATTTCATATAAAACACAACATTTTTATATTTCATAGAATAGAAATGTCACGTCCCATTTATGGTAAGTTTGTGTCAAACACATCAATATGCATTTAAGGAAAGATTGTGTGTTTGACTCACCATAAGTCTTCTTACACAAGTGTGTGTTTGACTAGAAATAAGTTGATGTGACTTTGGTTGGTTTGGAATGATTTATTGCAAAACTTACTGTCAGACCTGGCGGAACCTTGGAGGTACACGGGCGGAACCCATCTGAGGGTTCCGCCGTATCCGCCAGAGCTGCTGGAAGTCTTGCTATAAATACCAAGCCATTTGTTAGATTTTTCCTTTATCACTTCTCAATATACTTTACACATACTGATGCGTGGTTTTATGACCTTACAATAGGTTTTACCTCTCAAGGGATCTCAAGAGGCTTACAACCCCACCAGGCAGTGTACCTGACCGATTTAGTATAGGATAGTGGTAAGTACGGGGGATTGATCGTTCTCTCACAGGGAATAGTGTTCGTTAGGATAGAAAAACTACTCTAATAGGTCTAAGGGTGAAGGAAGATTCTTTTTGTATTTTTATATTTTTTTAGGAAAGCAAGTAAAATCTCAGTTTTGAAGGAGTGGGCGGAATTAGTTGCTAGTCAACTAACCCAAGATAACTACAATTGCAAATAAAATAAAATATCTAAACTATTGTGGTTGTGAAAACAATATGGAGAAAAGTTGTGTTTACTTAGATTTCATTACTCCCTAACTATATTTTACCGGTTAATTGATATGTATGTTACTTGTGTGGATGAAGGGTGTATTCCTAATAACTCATGGAGTGGCATACATATCTCTCCAATTCTATGAGCTCTTATCTCCTCCTATGCCATGCACGGCACAACCATAGGGATTGTAAACAGTGGCGCATGCGTTAAATACTACCTTAATAGCCTAGTATACCTTGGCTACATGTTTCCCAAGACGTTCAAGCACATTACCATAAAGGAGGTTGGCCAGTTTTCTTGAGCCTAACATTGATGGAACAATCATCCCAACAAACAACAACACATCAATTTAACCAATAATTAATATGTTAGGTTTGTTAGATCTAAGCAAACACAAGAAGAATTTAGCTACACATTATCCCTATTACATTTAGCAGGAACTTATGAACAGTTCCCGTTAGGAACAGTACCAAGAAAAAAAAATTCCTACAACTTGGGCACGCCCCATTTGCCTCTTTCTATCACAAAACCGACCCGAACTATAAATCTCTCTCGGTCTCTCTAGATGTATCCACAAAACAGAAACACATATGGTTGGGCTCAAGAAGATCAGGATGTTTTACGATCCAAAACCTAACAAGATCACACATCGGTTCCATTCAATTAATCAACATATCGCCAAACATGAACAAGGTAAAATTAGGACTCTCTTTTTTTTTTTTTTTTTGGGGTTTTTGTTATATTTGTTATATGTGGTTCATAACAATTAGGGTTCGTGTTAATTGAAGGGTTTTCCTGAAATGGTGCGTATTAATTAAGGTTTCGTTTAAATTTTAACGTACAAATCTCAAGAGGTTTTCACATTTTTTTGGGTTGATTAGGTTTGGATTGGTTTGTTCTTAAGAAACCTTCTGCTGCAACTGGTATCTTTGGTGCTGGTATATATATATACATAATGGGTATCTGTTCGTTTTAGTGCTTGGGTGGCTTTACGGAGCTAACTTTAGCTAAAAGTGTCAAGCTTTTAATGTTTTTGAGCTCGAAATAAAACGCAATCATATGCATTTGATGAAATGTTTGAGTTAAAAGGAGTGACATTGCAAATTTGTTTTTACATTTGACCCGTATTTAGTTTGTATCATTTGTCGTTATAAGTGTTTTTGATGTAATTTTTAGTGTCATAATGGTCATAAAATTGTTTATTAGCTTATTTTTATTTGGTTTATACTTTTTTGCAGGTTTAGGTTTGGCCGCATCTTGGTTGCAAAAGGCATAAAAAAGCCGTTTGTTTGCAGCCTCTTTACACTAGCGCAACCATGCCCGTTTCGTTTGGGTAGGTTATGTTACTGGAGTTGTTTGAGGCCCGAGAGCGGCCGTATCTTGGCAGGGCGTTTACACTAAACCGCAGTTACAGCAGTTGCTCAGCCTTTGTGAAATCGGCTATTCATGGATTGTATGAGTAACGACATATTGCCATGTCTTGGTAGGGCGTTTACATTAACGCAACTATGTCGATACCGTTTGGTTCTAAGATATGTTAGTCACATTGTTAGAAGTGTGTGAAGGGTTGTGGCTGTAAGCAGTGTGTGTATCGATTGAAGCTATGATCGTCTATGTCTCGGCGTGGCAAATTATTACATTTGCAGCCATGCCGGATGTATTTGCTTCCTTCGATTGTCAACCTGTCCCAGCCTCATAGATGCATTTATTTTAGGCTATGATGAATATGAACAACTAAAATTGTGAGGGTTTAATCTGAGCCGAACTAAGGCTGTGATGATCAATTCCTAACAAACGTACAAAGTTGAGATTATCCGCATCTTGGCGTGGCAAGTTACTAACTTTGCAGCCATGGCGGCTTAATCCACTTTTTCAGTTGTTTATAAATCTGAGCCTTCAACTAACTATGATAAATGTCTATATACATTATCTAACAGCATTATGGCCATATGGTTCCACCCATGTCTTTGGCCTTTGGCTAAAAATGATATTAATTGGCCGAATGGCTTATGAACCATATTCTTTTAAGCTATTCATGTTAGCGTACACCAATTTAGCACTTAGAAAACTTAATCAGGTAAATAACACTCTTAATCACATTCTTATAATTATCAGGTAGGAGATCTAGCTGGTATGGCATTATGATCAGCAGTCTGTATGATTCAATGTTAGAAGGTAAAGCTTTATATATTAATGTGTTTTAATCTTTTCAGGTAGAAACTCGCCTGATCAAATTGATTTAGCAATCCGCTTATATTCACCCTCCAGCTGATCAATAGGGTGGTGCTATACCACCTCATATATAGGATTTGTTGATACATTGACAAATTCACTGAACAAAGAACAGTAAGGGGTAAGTTGCATAATGTTTGGCATATTATTTGATGCTTTTAAATGGATAGAAACATATTTATTTAAATGCTTAGTTCAGTCTCTTGTTGCCAATGTTGAACTGTAGGTTTATTAACGAATGGATGAAGAAAAGAAATAAAAGTTCTTGAGATAACTACATAAACCAAAATTCTACTTCTCACAAAAGTTGGGGGCTGAAATGAGTGTCGGATTGCGGGGTTGAAGAACTGAAATGCGTGTGTGATTGGGGGCTGAA